>JAPYKE020000234.1:665000-972500 GCA_028554795.2 Sinohyriopsis cumingii
AGAATGTTCAATACATAACTACTATCGGTAACAGAGGGGTCCAAGATGACCAAAGTCAAGGATCTTAACAACCGTGTAGGTGTGGGAAATACAGAGATATGCTAACGGACAACTTCAGAAAAGTGCTTTTCTGGCTTTCTTTTAATTAAACCTGCTGGCTTTTGTCAGTCTTCGCTGTCGGTCACTACATACATTTTCTTTGGATATCCTATTTTGCGTACTATTATTTTGAGCGAAGGATGACAGGGATTACAATCCTTCAAAATTAACACCACGTTACAAAAAGTAGCTTTTAGTCTACAATCCAGACCGTACTCTCGTATTGGGGAGAGTTTACGGAATAAGGAATATGCACACTTAAAGCCACTTGAGCATCGTTACTTCCACGAATACAGTATATGGTCTGAAATCTTTTCATACCAATTGTTGCACGGTCGAAGCACTACATACCGAAGTAGTTATGTGGAACGATTCAGCGTCAATGGGACTTACCATTAGAAACACCTCTGGGACGATTTGGCGTCAATGGGAAATTTAACATTACGGAAAACCCTGGGACGATTTGGCGTCAAGGGGATTTAACATGGGAATGAATCGTGGGACTGTCTAGCGTCAAGGGGAATTGAACAGGGTGGGACTGTATAGCGTCAAGGTGAATTTAACATGGGAATAAATCGTGGGACTGTATAGCGTCAAGGGGAATTGAACATGGTGGGACTGTCTAGGGACAATGATGGTAGAGGGTCAAACATAACAGAGATACAGACATACATACACTAGTACAAGCGTGAGATTTATATATAAAGCATTACCAAGACCTGAAATCTTGCTGGAGTGTTCAAAAATTTGCATAATTGTAATGATGCTATAAATGGCTATAATCAAGGACATCCTCAACGACAAAATGGATGTGACTAAAAGTAACGCTAAAATGACGAAATTGTCCCAAAATTTAAAGGAAAATAAACATATCCCCGAAAATAAAGTTACAATGGTTTGTTTTAGACATTCCTTCGTCCTGTGTTAATTTCATGCCACATCATCATTATTATTTTTTCCGTCTCGTCTTCATCTTCTCGTCTACCATAAAGTATATATTTTAATACGTTATTACAATTTTCAGAGTCTGCTTGCATACAAACCTGACAAAATGTCAAAACCAACATGCTTCTTGACTGCCGTCAACACGTCTACTTTACTTTCCCCAGAGAAAATGAAAAGTTTCCTTGCAGACAAAACGGTGAGTTTCATTATATCCATTCTCACATAATCACCACAGCCACTGATCAAAGTCGCTGAATGATGCTCAACGTCGTCATCTGTATAGGCTGTTCTATTGTATTCCTTATTGACATACCGTTCCCTTCTGCCTTTATCCTTCCAATGAAGTCACGAACTGCGACAGCAACAATCTGTCAGGATCAGTGACCACACCGTCAGAAAATAAAATATTTCTTGGATATTTAACAATAAGTATTTGACATTACTGCGTTTAATTCTCTATAATAGTTATAACGCTTCATTATTTTAAAAGTATAAATAAAAACAAAGAATTTAAGATATATAATCAGAACTAATTATTATAATTCATTTACAGCCATTCAATAAATACTAAATTTACATTATGAAGATATGTTTATTATTTTATCCAATTAATAACATATTGGATACGGCAACTGAAATAAATTAATCTCATGGTAAGATATTAGAGTTCGAGTCAAAACCAGGTGAGGCAGCATTAACTTACTCAGTGAAAGAGATTGATTACCAGTAGAGTATAGCACTATACGCTTTATTTGAGTTATGATTAGTCATGTTTAAATAATCTAATGACTTGACCCTATCAAACAAAATGTAAGTAAGAAGAACATATTGCTCAGTATAATATCGATACTGTTGTATACCAGGACAAACAATTTCCTTCTACAACTAAATTACACGTAATAGTGGTCAAATTATTTTTCAGTACTCACCTGTTAATCACCGTACCAGGTGGTTTCCCATGCCCTTATGCTAAACAGATTACAATATGTAACTACCATGTTCGTTGATATTTTGAATTCATGTAAAATAGCATACTGTATATGTATGGTTCTTTCCAACCTAAGTACATTTGTAATGGATGCATGCTAAAGACAACTTAATATTTCTATATTGTTTCTCGCCTGATTATTACCAAATTATATATAGGTATTAAAATCTATCTATCTATCTATCTATCTATCTATCTATCTATCTATCCAGGTGCTTACCTATCTTACCATATACTATTTACCAGAATATTTTTTATTCGTTATCTTTAGGTATCAGACTTGCCCTCGAATTCATCAGATCATGCCGAGTACATGAGTTCAGGGGTAGTCATACCGAATAAGGACTTTCTCTCTCCTATGTCAAAAGAGCTATGCAAGGACAATGAAGTCATTTGGATGGTGCCCAAGCCAGGTAATTACATACATACATACATACATACATACATACATACATACATGAAATCGATTTAGCATAAATACATGCATATGTACATATATACATACATACTTTTTGGCACTTTCCTCTCACTGACTTGCGCTAATTGTTTGTTTTTTTGTGTCAAACATATGGCAATTAGAATGCTTAACAAAGCAATGGAATCGTTTCCTGTACTAGTGACAAGAGTTATCGCGTTTTTTAACTTTTCTTAAGCAGCCAGTTTTCTTTGGAAACCAATGCGTGACATATCTAACCTGTCAGAGAATTTGTTTGTTGTGTATTATATGTATCAGAATTTGGGTGAGAACACTGCGTCATGGTTCTGGTGTTTGTGTGGGTGGCAAGATCTGTGGATATATATGCAATCAAAATGCATTGAGGCTTTGATGGAGAGTCTTTAGTAACACTTCGCGTTAGCTTTCAATTACGTCCAATGTCATGTCACCCATTCTTGTTTCCATTCAAGGAATCCGTATTCTACATAGCAAGAAATAACTTTCAAAGTACCAAATTCAAAGACATTCCAAAAAAAAGTTGCAATAACTATATTCAATATGTCTGACATAATGCCCTTACTAAGTAACAAAATTACCTATTGAGAAAAAATATATTGAACGTTTCCATCTGACTGAATAGGAAGAAATATTAATATACACTTCGCTCCTAATCTTATTATATATATATATATATATATATATATATATATATATATATATATATATATAGAGAGAGAGAGAGAGAGAGAGAGAGAGAGAGAGAGAGAGAGAGATGTGTGTGTGTGTGTGTGTGTGTGTGTGTGTGTTGTATACTATATCTCAACTACAGCTTTATAAGAAATGCATCAGTTTAAGCAAATCAAAACAGTGTAATCATTTGAGTTCGTATTAACAGACGGTTATCCGAGCAATTTGCTTTCACTTTGATGTCATTATGCTGATAAAGGAAAGCCTAATAAGGTACGTTAGTATGACATAGATAACCACCACTAAATAAAGAAGGACCTTTTCAACAATAATATGCGAGACTGTAGCCTATCTCTCTCTCTCTCTCTCTCTCTCTCTCTCTCTCTCTCTATATATATATATATATATATATATATATATATATATATATAATTTCATTCTTATCTGTGTTTATTGTTTTATTTTGTCGTATATGCCTACTTACAGACTGCATTCGGGTAAAGCTTGCATACTTCTTATTCCAAAATTGCTTCTTTTTTCTGACTGCGTCGACGAGAAATCACTGGCCCGAAAAAAGAGGGATGCTACTACTACTACTATTGTTATTTATTATATTGCGACTATTGGTATTGCTATTATACATGCTACTGGTGGTTCCATTGCTAGTGGCGTGTTTAACTTTAGAAAAGTTGCAAAAAATGGACTATTGGCATAACCTTTGCTTAATGTAACGTCGCTATGTATATTGTATTGACGCATCTTAAGTGTTGGATGAAGAGCCCGTCGTTGTCTCGAAGGGTAATAGCAAGTTTAGGATGTGTTTCATGAAGAAATGCTAGTTATAACTTGAAATAATCAATTTATCTTGTCCAGTTCTTGCAAATTGAGATTAAAATTAGTTGTAATTCTTAGAAATTTAGAAACCAAACCAATATTTTGCAATTTAATTCAGACATTGCGCTTTCAAATTCTTTGTTCTAGTCGTTAAAACCAATGCACCATATGTAATGATAAAGTATAAATATGCATTGCTTTCATTCTTAGTTTCATGTTGTGTCCTTAATATTAATTCGTAGAGGTGAACATCTAATTTGTTATCTCCCCAAAATAAAATCCAGAAATGTTCTCGTTGTTTCAATTCTTTTAACAATTTGTGATTACACATCTTTTCCACTTTGAAAAAACGGAACCGTGAATTACATAATGAATAAAATATTCCCAATATTCAGTCAGAAAATACAAAATACCCCATAGCCTGCCCATTAGACCTACAAAACACACTAAAGAAATTTTATTGTTCTTATATACGGGACGAAACAAGACCAAACACTAGAACTTAGTGCAACATTATCTCGGATTTAGGTGGCAGGTATAACGGATATACCGAAATTTACAGCTACGGTTATAAAGCCCCAGATCCAGGATGCACTGCAGCAATAGCTTTGATTCCAGGTCCTGCGAACAAAACTATATAACTATAAGATAGCTGTTCTCTCTCTCTCTCTCTCTCTCTCTCTCTCTCTCTCTATATATATATATATATATATATATATATATATATATATATATATATATATATATATATATATATATATATATATAATGTACGCTGTATCAATGATATACCACTAGATGCATACATTTTTCATTGAAAGGAAACGAGGCTTGCCAGTCAGTGATACTGTTACTAAAGCATAATAATGACTTAGATTAACTGTACATATATTAAAATAGTTTAATTACCTCTGGCCGGTTCGACATTTTTCTTAGTTTCTGTCCTACATTAATTTCCATGCGCTGGTACGTTAATGACAAATCGTTTATGTAAATGGCGTTGCTAACCAAGCGTTTATATTGCTCTACTTTCATCATTAAAACCATGTTTCATGCTTAAATCATAATCTGCATTATTGTTCGTCACATTGATTTAATCGATGTGAAGAACTATTGAAACCAAGGAAAGAAAACAATCATCTTTGCAAATTGATAAGTTGTGATAGCCACAAAAGTCATAGAACTACATTTTGTAGCGGACACTCTCGGGGATGTGAGGTGCTCATTCAATCGGTCAAAGCACAGCTGCCTGTAGTAAATCGCAACTCCTTTCAAAGGGCAAATATATGTATTTATATGTGCTATAAATAAAACATATGTACCACATGTACGCTGTACCAACGATAATTTTTTCTTTCAAAGGAAACTCGGCAAGTTTCGTTTCTTTTTATTTAAAGATTTATACATCTCGTTTTATAGCATTGATACAGCATACATAATATACATTTATATCATATCTGCAAATATGTATGCAAATAATACCCAAAAAGTAATATTGTCTAATTGTTGACGTAAACAAACAAAAAAGCAATGACGAGTTGGCACTATTTATAGGGTTGTCACCAGCACCATCAAATTAGCATTCTATCCCTGATATAGCGTTAGCTAATAGGCAATTACCTAAACCTAGCTGATGCTTTGTCACAAAGTAATATCAAAAAGTTGAATTGTGACTAATTGAAAGTTAGACTAAAGTGACGAACCCTCATATTAAATTGGACCTGACAGAGTTGAGCGTTGGAAATCTAACCTGTTTATAGATAAGTTTCATTAACTGTTGACGTATTCTTCCAGAGCCTTAATTGTAAATGATCGAGTAATGGGCACCCGTACCTTATCGCAGTACATAAGGCTTTTTGCAAATATTGCCTTATCTCATGAATCTGTGTCATTAAGGAAAGACTAAGTAGCAACCGTGAAAAGAATGGTGACATTAAGGAGAGGTAATTGACCATCTCGAAAGACCATTGAACACGTGTATAATACCATAGCAAGGCAAGGAAGTAGTGAATGGGGGCGATTCAGGGACAATGGGACTTACCATTAAAAACAGGGTCCCGGCACTTTGGGTATGATGTAAATTTAACATGGGGAAAACTGGCCCGGCACTTTGGGGACAATGGGAATTAACATGTGAATCTATTTTGGGTCAGTCTAGGGACAAGGGAAATTTAACATGGGAGAAAAAGCAATTCTAGGGACAAGGGGAACTGAACATGGGATTTTTTTTTTTTTTTTTTTTTTTTTTTTTTTTTTTTTTTTAACAAAATAAAAAAAAAATAAAATAAAATAAAATAAAAATAAAAAAACGGGTAGGCAATTGAAAGTCTATCTCTTTTCGAGAGATGTGGCTGGCCCTGAAAAGGGCCTTTGGTTTTCTTCTTCTTCTAATTTCTTCTATTTCTCCACCAGCTTCTTATTTTCTGTCCTACACTTTTTCTCTTCTTTTCTTTCTTTTCTTCCTCCTTTTTCTTCTTTTTCTCTTCTTTCTGCTTCTCCTCCTCTTCTTTCTTCCTCTTCTCATTTTCTTCTTTTTCAATTTTTTCGTTCCATTCTCTCATACTTATCCTTTCCTCTTCATCCTCCTTCTCCTCCTTTATTTCTTTCATCAGAGCATTGATCATGTCCTTTACTTTTCTTAAAGTGTTGATCTCCGTCTTCACTCGACGGGGACTGTAAGAATAGTGATCCTCGTTTAGCCTCACTAACGTTTGCTCCATCATACCCAAATTGTCCAGGACGTCTTGCAATGTTTTCATTTTATCAAGTTGGTTTGAAGACATCTTCTTTTTTATTTTCTGTAGAATGGTTTGAACGACGAATACTGTGGGTTCTTATACGAAAAGCGCGGACGTGATGGAAAACATCCCCCTAAAGCCCAAAAGTTATATTACCTAGATCATCACTTAAAACGTGCGGACGTGAAGGAAAACATCCCCTACTTTTCACATTTCATATGATCTACTATCCACATAAGTGAAGCAGCAATTAACAAACACGAAATCTACTATCCACACACGCAAAGCATTATAATGAAACCCAATAATCTACTATCCACACAAACGTACGTGAGCGCTTACAAACACACACACACACACACACACACACACACAAGGAAAAAAAAGAGTCAGTGTTTATATTCACACTACTCTACATACACACATTGGCAAATCGATTACTATTTCTTTTCTAAAGGTTTGGGTAGCCCTGAAAAGGGCTGTTTGTTTTTATCTCCAGATCCACCTATCTAATGCTGGCACCTTCCTGGCCTGGCACCACACAGGATAAGTGGCTTCAGAATCCCAATTTTCTGTCTCTAGGATTCTGAAATTTCCTCTCTCCTTTTCCTCCTCTTCTTTTTTTTTCTTCTTTCCTCCTCCTCTTTCATCCTTCCCTCTTCGACAATAGCCCCCGCGGCCAGTTCATTTTGTATGCGCCTGGCATATTCCAGGTGCATCTGGAGTTCTAGAAGCTTTACAATTCTGGTGTTCATTCTCTTGATCAATCAACAAGGGTAGCTAGACTGCCCAGCGATTTTCAATTTATCCTAAAAGCGCGGACGTGAAGGAAAACATCCCCTAAAACAAATTTGATCTTACCTAGATCATGACCAAACAACGCGCGGACGTAAAAGAAACACTCACTGACTATTTTATACTACCCATCACTATTCTAAGAAAATTTCATTTAATCAATAATATGCTATCCACATACGCAAAGCAATCAAATCAAACCCCAAATCTACTCTCCCCACACCTCAAACAGCAAAAAACATGATCTTAATCTACTATCCACACAAACGTACGTGAGCACTTACAAACACACAATCATATACACAAACACATACACTCACACTATAAAAAGGAGTCAGTGTTTATATTCACACTACGCTATATACACACATTGGCAAATGGATTGTTATTTCTTTTCTAGAGTATTGGGTAGCCCTGAAAAGGGCTGTTTTTTTTATTGTGCAAAGTTAAAGCTAGGGCGATCTTTTAGTTTCTAAGAATGCGACGTCCTCTGACGATAGACTTTCTGACGATAGGTCTGCTTCTTCGGAAAGAGAAGAAGAACTCTTTGGTGTCGATACGACAATCGACAAAGCCTCTGTCAGGTTCAGGTTTCTGCTGCTGCTGTTGTTGCTGCTGTTGCTGCTCTCTCTCCTGTTTCTGAAGTCTGTACTTCTCTGTCCATTCTTCTTTCTCCCTGTTCACTTCTTCTCTGAAGAGCTCTTCTATCAGGTCTTCAGTGACTTTTAGCATTCTCACATTCTCTATCTCCTCTGGCTTCGGTATCAGACTGTGTCTGACCCTATGCAAATTCACGTAGGCTTCGTTTAGCTTAGCTAGTTTGGAGCACATCTTCGTAGGAGGATGGGTTAACAATGGATGGTTAGACTGGAGGCTACCCCGGCTTTAAGGTCAAAGCGCGGACGTGAAGGAAAACATCCCTCCACGGTTTTCGAGCCGGAACGTTCAATGAGTGCCATGAGAGGGATAGTAAGAAGTCAAAGAGCATGAATCAAAATTCTTATAGCCAAACAAAAAACAAAGGCATTTTTTCAAAACACAACATTTTTTATTCAAAATCACTTAACACTAACAAACAACTCAATAATATAACATCAAACATTTTTTTCAATTAACACTCTACTTTAAAGAGGGCTGACAACGTAAATGAAATTGTGATTTCCACTGTTGGAAGTCATTAGGCCATTGATGGACACTACGTTTCCTAGCTTGAGACAAAAGATAAGCATAATGGTCACAAAACCATTGATCAACTTTCACATCATTTCTAGAAGAATAACGAGGATCATAATGAGTCACTAAATGTTCTAAGGAATAGCCCAGGCTGCGATAATGCAGAAAATACACACAATGTTGTCCACACACCAAGGAATCTGTGCCTTGTAATTTCACATTATTGAATCGGGTGGTCTGAGTTTTTCTTCTCGATGATATCGTCTTCCAAAGGGGGCAATCCGTACGAATCGAAATATTCCACACATCCTTCTTGAGGAAAGTAAACGGCTACCCAGTGGGTTCCTGGGAGATGACTGTCGTCCGTGTTGATCACATAAGCTAGATGGTCTTGAGGTTTACGATGAGGGAGTTCATCTTTAGCACAGACGACAGGATTCCAAGAAGCCGTATACGAACTGTGGTTCAAAAGGTAATAAAGTTCCCAGGTATCCATTGATTTGTGTGGTTTTCTTCTTCACAGGTAATGATAAGTGACCATTTCGATCCTGACTTTTTGCTTGAAAATGTCTGACAAGGAAAAGGCGTTTAGCTTCGTCTCCCCACTCTGATTCAGAAGAGCTTCGATACGATGGATTTCTTGAGTGGTTAATGGTGGACAAGAATGTTCACGCAAGTCTTTATACCACTGATGCAACACGACTTCGTCCGAGATGAGACTCCAAGCTTCGTCCAGATACTCGTTCAATTTTTCTTCTTGACTTAACATCAGACATTTGTCGTGTTGAATTTGACTGGAATGATCGTTTTGACATCCATAGCAATCTTTTTTGGTCAATTCCGTCATTTCGACCAAGTGTTTGGCAAAACAGGAGACTAAATGGGCTTCTTGTTCTGGCCATCTTGACTTCATCATGATAACTTCTTCGTCTTTGTCTTGAGATTCTTCTTCTCCGGTCTCCTCACATTCCATCTCCAAAGTTTCTCCACTAGGTAAAGAGGGATAACAGTCTTCCATAGATTCTAATAGTCTAGAATGACCTCTCTCAAACTGTTGATTTCTATGGTATTGTCAAATTCTGCATACAGGAGGACGTTCACTGTGTGATCTGGAGGTGGATTTGCAAACTGAAGTTTCACACGAATCTGACCGGATTTTATAGGGTGGAAATGTCCCTCGTCGATGCTTTGGTCTAGAGTGAAATCAAAACCCCACAAAGCATAGCCTCCTGCATAATCGTCGTACGAAATACCGTGACTGGGGTTGGTTCCTGACTGTCCGGTGGCTTCGTACAGGGACAAGTACGATCTCAAATAATTCTTCGCGACACCAAAGTTAGGCTCAAAGGGTCGGGTACACAGGGTCTTGCCGTCGCGACTGACTTCGATCTTGGACACATTGTAATGTTGAAACTCAAAAGGATTTTGATCGTGGGTTCCGTTGAAGACTGAATTCCTGACGATACCAACAATCAAACGCTTGGGTAACTCTCCTTGGAACAGATGATCTTCGATCATGGATCGCTGTCCAGCGGTAATGGTGAACGTTTTCACTTCTACACGTCCTATCGGATACTTGGAGGTCGTTCTGCTCAACGTCTGACAGACGTAGTTTCCCACTTTAGGTAACACTTCCACACGACGCACGTAAAGTCGGGCTTCTTGAATGATAGTTTTGTATTCATTAGCATGGGCCATCAAATGCAAAGCGGCACTGCTACGATTCAGTCTCAGACGGATATCCACCCCGTTCAGCAAATACTTTTCTTGTAACCACATGTCCAAATGCAAACGATCCATCAGTTCTAAACTTCGCCCTTGCAGAACTTTCATACGACGGTCGTTAAACCCCACATTGTGAGGATTGTCATCTTCTCTGAGGACTGTGTCGCTAAACGTGCCTACACCTGCCGTGTCAGGTTTCCATACCACGCAAGCGTCCAGATGAGTATTCTTGGCTTCTTTTCCGTACGTCAAGAGATTTTCCAGGTAGGCACGATATGGGTAAGTATCCATGCTGCTGCTGACCACTTTGTTATTCAAGTACAAGTCCACTTCGCTGAACAAGGAATGCATGAAATTGTTGACAGGAGCTACTCTAGCATCGCCTCCTGGATTGGTCTTGTCCGTTTTGATCACTTTCACTTTCAAATACAGGTAACTGCTATTCAGATCGATGTAATCTTCGGGTTGTCCTTTGATTTCAAACTCGATGGGAGCGGAATCCGTCAAAGAGGAGACGGGATGAAATTCCACCCACTGGGATTCTTGCATGGTCATCATGGCAAACAGATCCAGTTCCGACTTGGAACAGGCGCAAGACTCTCGGTGCATCATTGTTTTTCTCTTTCTCAATAATCGAAAAGGTCTAAGTCTCGAACGGTTCTTCTTTTCTTTGCCTTTCTAGCTTTAGACGTGTGAAGTCTGGTGAAAGGGTGTTTTCTTCGTCGTCTCTTTCTGCCTTGTCCTTGCTGAATGCTTGACTCGGTAGCATGCAGGGCATTTATAGGTGTTTCTCGTCGACCCAAAAGGTTTTTGTCCGTTTGCAGCAAGACATTTTTGCCAGCCCTCATGAAGGCTTCTTTAGGATTTTGTTTGTCGATGATGACATTTTGGAGAAACTCTTTGCCTTGCGTCAGTGCCGCATCTTTCAAGGCGTGCAATCCGCGTGTCACCATCGGTTTCAACACCGGGGCCACCGAACGAAAGGCTGATTTCAGCATGTCTCCTAAACCGTGTCCTCGCTGTCGAGCAACCCCTCGGTAGACTGGATACATGACTTACGAGTCGTGAGATAACCGTTTTGGAAAATGGAGTTTCACCGTGACTTTTCCTTTGGTGAATGAAATATTTTGTCCCGGATCTCCTTTTATAGCAATGTTGACCTGTCCAAATAAGACTTACTGGCAGGCAAATAGTGAGGATGTACAAATTCGCGGTGACCGTGGTAAGTGTTTCCACCTTCCTCGTCAGCGGTCGTGGCAGAATCCACTTTGAAAGGAGTGACACGCAGTAACCGCACAGAGGTGTGTCCCACCACGTTGTACTCCACCACATCGGAGTACACGAACATCAAATTCAGTCCTTGGTTCAGTTCTACCGGGTCACGAAATAACTTGCTAAAAGACTCGTTGTCGTAAATGATTGGTAATTCGTTTTTCTTGAGCATGGCCTTTCTCATGTTCATGTCTCCTCCCAACATGTCAAACAATTCAGGACAAAATAAAATGGACAGGATTTTACTCCCGTCAAATTTCATCAAGAAGCGACGAGCTGCTTTGTGGTATTCCATATTGACACTTTTTTTACACTTTCCAAATCTTTCAGAAACACGACATTAAACCTAGAGGTTATGGTGCTCACCAAATGTTGACCACTAAAATAATAGCCTGGGGGAACGAACAAGAGATAGGTGGTGTACTTTTGATTTTTTGTGCCAGGTGTTTTCTTGTCATATTTGCCATAGGTATCCAAGCACTGTTGCAATTGTTCGTCATGAACGTCCACATCAAAAAAAATTTGATTGGGAAGGACATTGAGGACTTGAGTCGGGTGAATGATTTCCACTAAAGCCACTTCCCAATGGGCTTCGTGATCTAATGGGATGGTCTGAGGTAATTTGGCCGTGTAACAGCACAACGTGTTCTTGGGAAACACCTCCAAGGAACTGTCACTGGGTAAGGTTAAGTAAAATTGCTTTTGGTGACTCATAACTCCAGAGTTCTGTGGCTGTCCGAGGGATTACTGGACGTCAAAGGCGTGTCTCCGCCCAAAATAGGGTTGTTGTTGTTATTGGAGTGGTGGCTGACACTGGCACTGGACACAAGGTTCCTGTGGTTCCCATTCGAGGAGAATTTCAGGGAGGGATTGGGAAGCAGGTAACCGATGCAACTGCTCAATAAAATGGTCCACAGTTGTTTGTCTCCTTGTTGCAAACTCAAATTGGCAATGGCTGCCCCGACGACACAATACACCACGAAGATTTGGCAGAAAAAGACGATTTGCGTTTTAGGCACACATTCAAAACACCACACCCACAAAGGTTGTTTTTTGTAAATCTTGCAGAGAAGAACTAGGTGAAGGAGTGGTTGACGTAGGTGCGTCTGTGTGAAAGGGCATGATGGTCACTTCTTCTATAGTCGATGACTTGCGAAGCGTCGATCCAAGAATCAAAACTGGGTGGATATCCTTTCCAACGTACTTTGACTTCTTTGACACGTCGTTTGCCCACTTTACGAGTTCTGCGTTCGAGAATGCTTTCGCTGTCTTACACGTCGTCTTCTTTTTTGGTGACACGTTGTAACTCGGACAAATAAAACGTTCCTTTGAGCACTTCTCCGTTCATGTCTTCCAATTTATAGACGGCAGGATCACGGCCATGCACTCGTCCAGTGACGCGAAACAATTCGGTCGTCCAGTTAGGTAAGTAACCTTTGTCGAAAGTGCGTTTGGTTTTGCCAATGCGTACCCAATCTTCTACGGTCAACACTCCACTTTTCTTGGGGGCAGCCCTCGTCGGGGACGTACCAAACAGACGCTCAAACACTAGCACTTCGCTCTCGGGAGTCACTTCTTGCGGGGCACGTCCGATGCTTCGATGGTAAGAATGGTTGTACGCTTGCACCAGGTGCGGTAAGATGTCGATGTACTTCAGAGTGTGGTGATGCGTAAAATATTTCCACATGCGTTCTTTCAAAGTGCGTTGAAAACGTTCCACGATGCTGGCTATGGTTTCAGGATTCTCGGTGGTACAAAAAATGCATGTCACTTTTCTTTAATTCTTTTTGGAAAGCTTGGTTCAGAAATTCGGTGCCTTTGTACGTTTGCCATCGAAGAGGGTGACGACCGCTTTGTTTTAACCCTCGTTGCACTTCTCGCACTAACTCGCTGCTCGATTTGGAAGTCAAGGGCACGACCCAGGCAAATTTGGAAAAGACGTCGATGACACAAAACAAATATTTGTAGCCACGATTGTAGCTGGCCAAATGAGAGACATCGGCTAAGTCGGCTTGCCATTGATGATCGATGCCTTCCACTTGGGTGCGATTTGTGGAAAACTTGCGTCGAATGGGTTTGTGTAAAGTGTAGGTACCTTGTTCTTGTAACCATCGTTGCACTTGAGGTAAACGGAGACTTTTCAGTCGAGTTTTGGCAGCACGATACAATTTTTAAACTCCTGCGTAACCTGCAGGATGGGAGGGATCGTAGTAAATGCTGGCTTACACTTTTCCATTTTGTGTTTGTGTGTTAATAAGGCATCCACTCTTGGAAGATGCTACTCTTTTTCTCTTGGGGTACTTTCTTGGATTGCAATGCTTTGCGTGTGCGACCAGCAATAGATGTCGCAGAGGAGGATGTCGGAACAGGGGATATCGGTTCTTGTTTCACTTCTGTCTTCACTTCTGTCTTCACTTTCTTTTTCTCTTGTAATGAAGAAGGGGTGGTCATCATCTTTTTAATCCATTCAATTCTGGAGGTAGGTGGTGTTGTTAACTTGCGTACTTTTTCTAGTGGAGTTTGAAACCCTTCTTCTTCTTCTCCTTTTTCTGTCTTGGTCACTGGTAGTGGTGGTGGTGGTACTGGTGATGGTGCTGGACTTTTCATCAAGGTCTTAAAATCTTTCAGAGTGGGTAGAGCTGTTTCGTCTAAAGCTTTCTGGTGAAAGAGTTGCAGTCGTTGCAAGAGTTGACCGTACTTTTGCGATTTTTCTGTTTCGGACAAATCTTGGCGATCCATCAAGGACTGCAATTCGTGTTGTAACTGGGACATTTCGCTCAAATGGGGATTAGGAGGTAAATGCGGGGTGCGTTGTTCTTGCCAACGATGGTATTCCATCCATCGTTTGTAAGGCACTAAAGCTAGTTTTCGTCCTTCCATGGGGTTGCCAAGGGTCGATTCTGAGATCTTGAGACTTCAGAGGGCCTTTTTATCTTGCTCCCATTAGTCCTCCCAACATGGTTCCCAAGACTCCTTTCAGTAAGGGGCCTAACAAGAGGGGTAAAATGCCTCCACGTTGGACCAACATCTTCTTCTTTTGACGAAGGGGGATTTTCTTTTGAACCATTTGGCGAAGAACGTGACGATGTTTGCCTAAGCATTGTTTCTGGTGTTTGGACAAAGGGATCGTACCTTTCAAGACGTTCAAACAACATTCGCACACGGTATCGATGACCTCTTTGGAAGCTGATTGAATGAGTTTTTTCGTAGGGGTGGAGAAGCTTTGCACAGGACAGATAACATGTACCCGTGTTTGACTAAACGTGGAGGCAGTCCTTTCCTTTTCTTTCCTTGGTGCTGTTTAGAAGAGGGATGTTTTCTGGAGGGTGACATCTTCAGGAGCACCAAAACACTGATACCCTACTTGGTCACACTCCTTTTTTATACTGGATCGCGTCGCCACTGATTGTCTTTACGTCGGATCAACTTGAGGACAGGTATGACATGTCCTCCAGGGGTACGTAACGGACTAAATCGAGTCAGTTCTTGCTTGGACAAATCCAGTAAACTTTGTAACATGCCCGATCTTTCTTGGACTTTGATTTTGGGACAAGGTACTTTGTGAGCAGCGGCCGTTGCCACTAAATTGGAGGGTCCTGCCACTGGAGAAGTTCTTGGGGTCATCAACGGAGGAGTTCTTTGTGTGATCAACGTCTAAAAGTACTCTTCAGTTCTTGGTGACATCAACGGAGAAGTGAATGAACCTGAGGTTACCGGAGAAGCGGTAACCGCCGTGGCAGGTCGTGGCTTGCGAGTGTAAGGTTGCGTCCTGGCCGAATTGCCTCTCTTGCGGCTAATTTTCTTCTTTGGACTTTTCTTTTTCTGGGAGTTTTTCTCTGTTTCTTTTTCTGGGGGATTTTTTTCTTTTTCTGGGGTGGTGTCTGGTAAGAGGAGGGTCGCGCCACTGGAGAAGTTCTTGGAGACACGGGTCTCCTTGGGGACCTGGTCTTTTTCTTCTTCATGGAGCTTCGTTTGACTTTTTTCTTGGGGAGAACATTGGGGGCATTAGGATCCCATCTTAAGAGAGAGCGAATGATGACCCCTCCTAGAGTACCGCTCCCTCCAGGTTTCAAAATGATTTGTTTTTTGGTTTGAGTGTCGATGCGGGGATCGGCCAGTTGGGTCAAAGCGACTTTGGTTCGATCAAAAAAGCGTTTGGTTTGATGAGGAATCTGAATGATCCCTTGCAGTAATTGACGTGCCGTCACCGTGAACAATCGTAAGACTTCTTTGAGACTAGCTTCTAAGACACTAGCTCGTGTTTGTGGATTTTTTCTCGACTGATGCCATACAAGGCACGAATCAATTTGACGGGAAGATGCGACTGAAGGGACGTCATGTTGACTTTGTGTGAGACAGACGAAAAGTGTCTGAGGTTTTTATAGATTTTTTTGTGGAATGAAGTTAAGTCGAGGACGGAGACGTGTACAGGACAGGCCCTCCGTCTTGGCCCCAGTAGTGAAACAAGTGGGTACGAAATCGCAAATCATCGGGGGTCGTAGGTTTCAAATCGACGAGTAAATAGGCGTGTGGAGTTTGAGTGGCATCGTCGTACGCCTGAGTGATCCAAGGCGTTCCTAACTGTTTGGCTAAGACGTGAAAGTGAACATCCACCTTTAAAACGAAACCCAGTAAAGTGTCCAAGAGGACGAGCGGCATCGCTTTCGCATCCCTCAGGTTTGACACGCACAGCATCCCTTTCCATGATAGGGGTAGTGAGAACAAAGTTCCCATGATGCTTTACGGCATCGCTAAGGTCACAGCGTACAGCATCGTACCCATCGTAAGGCTCACAATCGCATTCCACTTCAGAAGCTCCACACTTGAATTGTGCCTTTCGAAACTTGTTTTGTGTTTCTCTGAAAGTATTCATCTTGTTCGCTTGGTCTTGGTAGTCACAATGAACTATCGATCTTGCCTAGGGTTCCTTTTTATATACAGACCAATACCGACGTGTCCATACGGTAAGGTGAAATGATTGGGAAGTCGCACTCGCTTCTGGTACACGATTTGATAGACTTTTTCCTGCCTTCGTTATTCTCGATGTGATCTAAAGTAATGCCTTCTTGTGCCCAGTATTTATCTTTGAATGTCTTTTGGTCTTCCGGAGTGTGATATCAGGAAGGATAGCCACTGGCTTCTTGTTTCAGTTTCAAAAAGGCATCCACGTAGTCAGCAAAAATGCGTTTCTGCGTGGGGTCACCCTTGTGGTATTGTTGTGTCTTGGGAAAGTGACAAATTTCGTACACTTCTAACAGTTGATATCCCATGTCCAGAGCTTTGAACAATTCTACGCTGACCCAGGTTCCCGTCAAAGCCCGTTCTTCCTGGGTGTGCTGACAAGGCTGATCTTAGTTGCACGTTTCGGCACAAGTACGGCACAAAGCAAACATCAGTTTGCCTTGGCAATGGTGAGGTAACACGGGATGGTACAAGTTAGTGGGAGGCAAGACTTTGCACTTGATCAGACCTTCGTATTGTCCAATGTTTTTCAGGTCGATGTGTTCGGTGAACAATTGTGGGTGTCCTGCAGGAAGGCGACAATATTTGCACACGTAGGGATACAGCGAACACACGTCCAGGTATTTGTAACTTTCCACGACACATTTTAACGCGGGATCGGTTTTCAAACGGTGATCGTATTCGTGTTCCCACATTTCCACCACTTGGTATCCTTCGTGTTCTAACTTTAGGCGTCGCTGACAAGTGGCCTGTACAAGTCTTCCATGGTTCGTTGTAAAAACTGACTTTTAGTGCCACGGTTAGGATAACAGACGGGACATCTGTGAAATAAGCAACCGTTAAACTCGTACACGATCGTCGGGTTTTCTAAGTCCCAACCATCGACCGAATGCGTTCCGATGGTCTTTCCCCCCCCCCCCTTCCGTTGCGGGCATACTGAATCCACTTGTCTTCCTTGTCGCACAAGTAATGTAACCAGCGTAGGACTTTGACCGAGTATTGACGTTTGACATAGTTGGTCGTTTGAGGACTGATGACAGCTACGGTGTTTTCAGACATGAATCGTTGCCGGTACACTAAGGAACACGCTTTGGCAATGGTGCAAGCTTCTTTCAAAGGATCGACCCCTCCATGTTCCATGAACAGTTCTCGAAATTTTCCACAGCAACGTCGTAAAATGTCCACATCGGAACGACAATACTTTTACATTTCTTGCTGAAAGTCGAATGGGTCCGAGGCGTGAGCCTGGTACCAAGCGTAGAAAGCTTCTCGTTGTTCGGTACGCATGTTGTCAGGGTCGTAATAGTGAGCCTCAGGCAAATGGGGTAGAACGGCGTGTTGATTGGCTTCCGTACTGAAAAGGTGTGGAAAGTACCTTTTAGCCATTTCTGTCATTCCAAATGTTTTAGGCATTCGACTCAAAGGCATGGCTAAGTAACTCATCGAATCTTTAAACTGCACTTGTCCCACTTGCATGATAATGATTTTGGCTCCGTTCAAAGTGACTTTAGGACGCTCGGTACCTTGTTCCGTATAGTATCTTTAAAGAAACTGTCCATCGTATCCGGAGAAATTGTGAGCCATCACTGTGTCATGACGATGACAATCTCCGTAACGTTCGATGTCCTCATGGCTCCACGTCTTGTCGATGGGGTCTAAGACCCATTGGGCAAAATCGGTTAGCGTATTCGGTCCCCGAAATATTTTTTCCCGTCCTCCAGGAATCTTGCTGCAGTGAGGGCAATGACTGAAGATAGGTTCTTGAATGCACTTCTCGCACGCTCGGTGAGCCACGCAGAAATTAGGAATGTGAATGCCAGTCTCTTGCATGCATTCGAAATCGAAAAAGATGAAATTACCTTTCTTCTTGTGATCATCCTCTTTCTCTGGTTGGGGTTGGTATTTTTGCACGTAGCATTGGTGTTCGAAGTCCACGATGTGGTGACAAATGTGACATTTTTTCTTTCCTGAACATAGGTGTGCCTTGGCACTGTTGGTACGTATGCCTTGTCCACACGTAGGGCGCAATCTCAGGAGTTGACAAGCACATTTCTGCTGTGAACCTTGCGTCTTCAGATGTTTTTGGTAACAGGCAGGGCTGACAAACGTGCGCAGACAAGCAGGACAATGCACTCGTTCTTGCCCTTCGCTCAGTCAGGGTGGAGAGGCCAAACATCCTGAGCATTTCCATCCGCAATGTTTGTGTTGCTCTCGATTTTTATAGCCATAGTCACATTTCTCACAGTAATAACTGTATCCCAGGAATGCAGTGATACTGGTAATGGTATCGAAATGGTCATCGTGATAATAGACATGAATGTATTTTCCATCCTTAAAGTCTTTCCCTCGAAACAACAGAGGCCCACGCACTTCTTGCGGGTGCACCTTCAAGGTGTAGAATGGAGCTAGGGCATCTTGCAAGTTTTGCATTTCAGGAATGCCACAGGGTGTGTCTTTGGACAGGCCGGCATGTTGCAACAGGAGTTCTGCTTCGTTTCGTTGTTTGGCTCGGTTCGATTTTCGAATGTTCTCCCAGTCTCTTTTCCATTGTGCCGTGTCGTTCTTGTCGGCATAGGTTCGTCCCATCACGATGGCTCGGGCTAAACACATCTGGTCTTGAGAATTGTGAATTTGGACGAGATTCTTTTTGGTGCTGCGAAGGTCGTTCACCAATAACACGTTATTGCGTTGTCCAGTCCCTTGAGGAGGAGAGACGTGGGTCATGTCGAGTGTGGCTTTTCCATCGGTGATGTCAATCTGGTCATTGGATTGTTGCACGTGTCCAATCTTGTCCATGACTTTGGAAGCAGTCAATTATGCAGGGGTGCTAAACTCGATCCAAACAGGGGATTTCAAACCGTCGTGTTGTATGGAGAGTCTCAAGCGATCGTCTTGTTTGGGTAGACATTGTCGCTTGAGTGTGGTGAGCAAAGAATCCCACACCCCAATGATGAACCCTTCTGCTTTCTCTAACGGTACTTCGGACTTGAAATCTTTAAACTTCACCGTGTATTTGTAAGCCGTGGTTCTAAATTTTCTAGACGAGCGCCTTCCGTCTCTCGAATGGAATAGTATTTTTCAGGGTTGACTAAGGGTGGCAAACTTGGTTTAGAGGGTTTGGATTCTGGTTCACTCATGTCCTCTTCAAAATCACTGGCATGAATTTGTGCCAAGACTTCAGCTCTGGTACGAGGCGATAGATCACGTTTCTGCCTCTTACTCTCTTCTTTCTTCTCAAATGAATTGGATCGTTTCATCTTGAAAGCAAAAAAGTCAAATGACTAAAGTTTAAACACCATGTGCTACTTTATAGTCATGGCAGACCAGCGTATATAAAAGGGTATGTGTCTTGTCCTTTCACTATTCATTTCACTCTCTAACCGAGCACAACGATGGAAGAGACTAGCCAAATCGAATGTTTCATCAGAGCTTTGCGAGGGGTCATTAGAAAATTCTCTTCAGACCAGTCGACAGACTACTCTCCTTCCTAGCGAGATAAAAGTCAAGATACTTGCTATATCTGTCAGAAGAAAGGGCATTGGTCTTCAGAGTGTCCAGACCGTCAAAAAAGCAAAAAAGGGGTTAGAAAAGACAAAAGTCAAGATACCTGTTATTATTGTCAAGAAAAAGGACATTGGTCTCCAGATTGCCCAAAATTAAACAATAGCAGTCAGAAGAAGAGAGGAATTATTTAGAGGAAGAAGAGGAAGAAGAGGAGGAAGAAAGCAGACAGGTGAAGAAAAAGAAACAGGAAAAGAAACGAAGAAGGGAAGAAAGTGAGGAGGAAGAGGAGGAAAAGACTGTGACGGTGAAGAAATTTAAAAAACAGTGAGACTAAACAGTGAGACAGAAGAAGTGAATGTACTTTTTAAAGTGCTCTGCTGTGAATTGTCATTTGGATTGTAACTATTTATAAAAGAATAAATTAGCTATAAAAAGGTAAATGTCTTTGAGTTTTGATTTTAAATAAGAAGCTACACTCACGCACTCATATACACGTACTATATGAGTAAAATGTTTTTTTTTTTAGTTATTGGCAATTGAAAGTCTATCTCTTTTCGAGAGCCGTGGGTGGCCCTGAAAAGGGCCTTTGGTTTGTGGTGTAGGGGTGAGTTTCAGCAATCAACTTTAACTGCCTAAGCCTTTGCCACGGCCGAGGCCTACTTCTGATGATGATGATTGAGTTGAAATCACTAAGGGTGATACGGTAGGCTTAGTCACAGGGTTGGCGTGTTTAGCTCGGGAAGGTCGTATTTTCTTCGGTCGTGATAAAGAAGTCTGATACATTTGTTTCAGACTTCTTAACTCCGCTAAAATGTCTAACAGTACCGTGACCGTTTGATTTTCACCCTCTTGTTTCTTTGCTGCTGCTTCTTGTTGTTGTTGTTGTTGTTTTTTGTTACCTCTTCTTGCTGTTGTTGCTGTAAAAGAAAAGCTTGTTCCGCTTCCTTTTGTCGTTGTATAAATTTCTCCAATTCTTCTTTCTGACTCTGTCTAAAATTCTCCACGAATGGTAATGAAGGTGACGAAGGTTCCTGAACAAATTCTTGCGAGGTAAGAAAATCCACAAAATCCCAATTCACCTCTTCTGAAAGTAAGTCCGGGTTCCCTTGGGTGGTCTCCACTGCTGGCGCACCCCAATGGATCGTTTTTTGAGTTTCCGTCATGTTGAATAACTGTCGCATAGATTGACTGCACACAAGCGCTAGCGAATCTATATAGACCACGTGACGTCACAGACTGCTCTCTTCAAATTGGATGCGGGCTGACTGAATTTTGTAACGCGTGTTTGGATTGGTCAACAAACTCAATCCGTTTCAATCCTACCTCTACCTATAAATAACCTCAGTTCACTGCATTGATTCGCCTGTTCTCGGCGCCTCAAGATGTGGACCGATGTGCAATCTTCTACGCTTGTGTCTTCAATGATATTCCGGACGGACATACCCATGTATGTCCGATCGAACTGGACAGTTGTCCACAGGACAGACACCAGTCTGTGCATACGGATCATCTACGTAGAAAGACAAGGATGCCTCAACAGTCCTGATTTACGGTCCTACAGTGAGACGCAGCCTAAGGACAATAAGAAGACCAATGCGGTGCCCCTTATGTTAATGGCAACATTAACATAAACCCAAAGACCCTTTTCAGGGCCACCCACATTTCTCGAAAAGAGATCGACTTTCAATTGCCAACCCATTTTTTTATTTTTTTTTATTTTTAAAAAAAAAAAAAACAATCCCATGTTCAATTCCCCTTGTCCCTAGAATTGCTTTATTCTCCCATGTTAAATTGCCCTTGTCATTAGACTGACCCAAAATATATTCCCATGTTAATTCCCATTGTCCCCAAAGTGCCGGGCCAGTTTTCCCCATGTTAAATTTACATAGTCCCCAAAGTGCCGGGACCCTGTTTTTAATGGTAAGTCCCATTGTCCCTGAATCGCCCCCATTCACTACTCAAGGAACATATGGCAGTATTTCACACAAATTGATAACCCAGATTCTTTCGAAGTATCATGAAGCAAAGACGTTTAGAGGCATTATTCAACATTACCTCGACAACTTCAAAATGTGATTCACTCTGCCAGACTACACTACATCATAGCAGAGATTATAAATGACATCATAAATGCCTCGCCAGTTCGGTCGTACTCAACCCATCCGCAATTAATTAACTTGTGAAATCAGCAGAGAGGGCCAATTATGTCATCCAGAGTTTGGCAGCCTCCTTCAAGAACTTGTCACGGATATTATTACATCTTACAACACACTCAGTTTTTTGGCCTGATCGATCGGGAAAGTTGTTGTTCAAACAATCGAAATCAAGACGATTAGACATAACACGGGAGGTGCAAAATAGATAGAACTTCAATGTAGGAAAGGACGTGATACCATCTCTGAGTAAGCAAATAGTTAGTAGACTCGGTAAGTGGTTTAAGGACTTTTTGAATAACATTGAGAGTGTGGAAGATCTCAAGCAAATGCCAAAGACTTTCTTGAATAAATCAATGAGTTGCCTTCCTGGGTAAATACAGTACATTGTGTTACCAACATAGTATTCTATCAAAAATCGTTTTTCCACTTACAGATTTCCAAGTCTAATTAATATCAGTAGAAACAGTTCAAAGAATGTTCAATACATAACTATTATCGGTAACAGAGGGGTCCAAGATAACCAAAGTCTAGCATCTTAACAACCGCGTAGGTGTGGGAAATAGAGAGATATGCTAGCCGACAAACTTCAGGAAAGTGCCTGTCTGGCTTCCTTTAAATTAAAGCTGTTGGTTTTTATCAGTCTTCGCTGTCGGCCACTCCATACCTTTTCTTTGGATATCCTATTTTGTGTACTCTATTTTGAGCTAAGGATGACAAGGATTACAATCCTTCAAATGGACGAAAGAATCAAATATTGACACCACGTTACAAAAAGTAGCTTTTAGTCTACAATCCAGGCCGTACTCTCATATTACGGAAAGTGTAAGGAATAATGAATATGCACACTTAAAGCCGATCGAGCATCGTTCCTTCGACGAATACAGTATATGGTCTGAGATCTTTTCATACCAATTGTCGCACGGCCAAAGCACTACATACCGATTGGGTTATAGTATGGTGTACGTTATACTTGTTTCCGTAAAGACAGAATCTACTTTTAAAGGAATCAATCTTAGCATACCAATTGTCGCACGGCCAAAGTACTACATACCGATTGGGTTATAGTATGGTGTACGTTATACTTGTTTCCGTAAAGACAAAATCTACTTTTAAAGGAATCAGTCTTAGCAATTGCTACTTCCTTCAACTTTGTTTCTTTAGCTTGTTAGGCCATCGGCACGTAACACAAAATATATTTAATAAAGTTTGCAATATAAGCTGTATTATAATTTGTATTAATTTAGTTATTGACATTGATATATTTTCAAAGTTCATCATTTAGTTTAAATATAAATGCGAAAACGTTTAAACCGTGATAATTAAATTTATTTCTGATTTGAGATTATCTGCTAAACGGCTGATATAACATATCGTGTATATATATCAATATATTAGTGTTAAATTGGTGATTGAAGCACATGTACATAACAGATGATAGTAACCTTCTACACACGGCAGAATATCTTCAAGAAAAACGTTTGCAAAGAGTTTGATTGTTTTGTGTTGCAATTTCGCTTGTTCTTCTTTCTACCATGAAATGATAGTTAGAAACTCAAATAGTGCTCTTTTATTTTTCTGAAAATAAGATTTAATCTCAGATACTGTTTTAATATCCAGTAACTACTTACACTGCTTATAATATACATTTCGTTTGGTACTTTTGTGTAGTGGCGACATTATTACTTACAATAATAATAATAATAATAATAATAATAATAATAATAATAATAATAATAATAACAATGTGGGCTTAGTGCAGTGACTATGTTTAAGAAGTTAGAAACGCTTTGCAAAAAAACTAATATATGCCAGAAAATCATATACAATGACAAGATTACAAAACAAGCAACTTGAAATTACAATGCAAAAAACATGATGATAATAACTGAGACCTAAACAGTATTAAGTCTTTAAGTTTTTTTCGAAAAAGGTTAGTTTTAAGAGAACTCTTGAATGACATCAGTGTCCTTGTGTCTAAGAGCTATGGCAATTCATTCCACGTAGCTATACCAAAGCATCACGGCATATCCACAATTGTATCCTGACAATACTGTATCATGGAACTCAATACAAATCTTAGATCAAGAACAATCCTGGTTTGAGTGGCGGTTAAAGAATCGATCTGCATTTGTGCGCACAAACCGACGCTGAACCGGGACCAGCCTTATGTGAGACATATTGTGCCAAATTTTAATTTGCATAGAAATATATGGCCATATTGATATAGATCTCATTGTTTTATTTCTTCCGTAGCCACGCTGGTCGTAGGGGCCACTGCTGAATTTGCCACAATCCCTGTCTATTTGTTATGTCCTTTGAAGACTTTGCTACGTACATGCCTCTTTGACTTTACTTTCTCCTCTATTCTTCTGTCTGCCTTTCTTTCTCTTTCCACTCCTTGTAGCCTTATGATTGTCTTTGACATGCCAGATAAGCGGGAGACGTGACCATAACATCTTAGTTTGCATTTCTTTACGGTGGTATGCTTATCTTCACACGGTCCAATTGCATCTTGGATTCTAATGCATATCTCCTCATAAAAGACGTGGTCTACGCATGAGATTTTCAGGATCCTTTGATGATATCTCGTCCCTAAGGTATGGATTCTTCTCTCTAGTTTTGCTGTTACGGTCCATGTTTTATATGCATACAGGAATATGGAAATGGCGACGGAGCACATCAGCTTCATCTTTGACCTAAGTGTGATGTTGCAATCCTTCCAAATGGGCTTCAGCCTAGCTAGTTCTGCTGTTGTCTGTGCAATCCTGTAAATAACCTCAAATGTTGAACCCTCTCCAGAGACGATATTGCCTAAATACTTGAAGCTTATCACTGTGCCCAGCATCTGCCTATTCACTCGTCTTTCCGTTTGGATGCTACTTGGGTTGTTTGTCATTAGCTTGGTCTTTCCAGCTCTGATCTCCATCCCGTACCTTCGTGATACTTGGTTGAGACGATTCACTAAAATTTCCAGTTCTTGTTCATCTCACGTTAGACCATCGATATCATCAGCAATGAACAGGATGGCGATTGGTCTTCCAAGGCATCGGATACGATCCTTTCCAGGTAAATTTTGAAGAGAGTGTGTGAGATAAAGCTGCCATGTCTCACTCCGATTGTGGTTCTCGCCCAATATTGTTGCCATTGAAGAGAAGTGTGCGCTAGTCGCCTCGTCATACAGGTCTTCCACGATGCTGATTGGTTTTGTGTTTATTTTTTATATCCGCATGGTGGCCCAAAAGGCTGCATGCCATACATTGTCAAGAGCCTTCATGAAGTAAATGAGGACATGACAGAGGATTCTAAGGTTGAGAATCTGTTCTATAGTGCTAGGACCTGACCTGAAACCAACCTTTGCTTCAGTAATGATGTGAAAGACTTGGGGTTTCAGTCTGTTGGTGGTGGTTTTAAGCATAACCTTGACTGAGTGACTGTTGAGGCTGATATGTCAGTAGTTCTGGCGCAGCGGCAGATTCCCTTTCTTAGGAAGAGTAAAGATCAGAGAGTGAGTCCATGGGGTGAGCCATTAACCTGCTTGCCAGATTGTCAGTTTGTGTTGACGATTGTTGTGAGGACACCAATCACGGACGTTCCTCCTGCTTGAACAAGTTCTGCTGGAGTATTGTCTACATCAGGTGACTTCCTTTTCTTTAGTGCCTTTACTGTAGCCCTACTTCTTCATTGATGATTGTGTGGTCGAAATATGTTGTGGTCAGTGGGAAGTTTAGTATAGCTTGGAATCCAGAAGTTTCCTTGTTGTAGAGGTCTGAACAGTATTCGGTCTGTATGTTAATAATCTTTTAGTCTTCTCTGAGACTTTTAAAAATCCTGTCCTAGATCCTGGTATATCTCCATTTTTCTCTCTTGTCAGGTTTTTCACAAACAGTTATGCTTTTTACAGCTTTTCTGGTTCAGTATGTTCTCGACTTCCTTACATTGGTCTTCTATCCATCTTTCCCACGCTCTATTTAGGCTCTTCTTAATCCTGTTGTTCAAGGTCTCCCCGGTTCCTCCTCAATTTTATCCTCAATTTACCTAGGTCCAGGATATATGTTGTGACCTAGGGCTTCTTTATTCTATAATGTTTTCTAAGGATCTCGCTGGCTGTGCCTTTTAATGTCGTGTTAAATGTATTCATCAGGTAGCCAATGTTTATTTCTTCATCACTCAGAATTGTGAGTGGTACACATTTGCCCCCTAGTGATACCTCAAATGCTTGTGCCACTCGTTGATCGTTCAAACCTGACACTAACCTGTCGTGGCTTATTGGCATTCCTCAGACGAAGTTGGATAGTCATCACGTCGCTTCCTACGTCAGCTCCGCGGAAGCTACTCGTTCTGGCAATGTTGACCAAGAACTGAAGCGCTTCCTCACCAAGATGTAGTCAATCTAGTTGTGATTTTGTTTCCGTCTGGACTGTGCCACGTCCATCTTCTAGATGGCTTGTGTGGGTCGATGGTGTTCGGTAGCACTAGGTTAGTGTAGGTGGCGAAGTCCAGGAGCTTCAGTCATATCTCTCTCGTCAGTCTGTATGTATGTCTTCTCTTACCTTGTTATTCTAGTATCCTTGAGTAACTAGAATATCGTTCTTGGATATCTGGTCAATTAGAGTTTGAAGCTGGGCGTAGAACGCATTTACTTCCTCGTCAACATGGTCACATGTTGGTGCATAAGCCTCTATGATGCCGATGCAGAAGGGATAAGCCCTCAAACAATTTTAATTCTATAATATTTTCATGATTCTTTAAATGGAGCTGCATAATATTCGTGAATAAATTTAGGAATATTATCCTTCACAATACATACTTTCAGAAGGGTTCCTTTATGTGTTCATGCACAGAACGGAAGCAAGGAAGGCGAAAAGTGTTAATTTTAGTAGTTGGACACAACATTCTCCTGTCCATATATGAGAATAAAAATAAAAATGAAAAAAGGAAGATTCGAATATACTTCAAAGTAAGCCCACAGATTAATTTCTTCAATGCTAAAGTTGCCGTGCAATACTTTGATTTTCGCTCCGTTACACAGAAGGAGGCCTGTTTTAACAGAATATATCTGCGTTGAAGTAAAACTGTAGAAGTAATCGCATCACTACCTTCTCTGTGAAACTTGTTAACTCGAAATTCATAGCATAATTGTAATAAAGCACAAATATTTCAGATTAGATTATGTTGAGGAATCTACCGTTGATCAACAAATGTATGCGATTCACAGTTACTAATTTAGGTACCTACCCACACAACTATCTCGTTTCCAACCTACCTAACTCATACATACGTTAGTACGTTTGAACATATATTCATACGTTAATGCCTGTGCACCTACATGTATATGTATGTATATATATATATATATATATATATATATATATATATATATATATATATATATATATATATATACACAAATTTTCATGCGAACACATATATACATATATATATATACAAACTTTTATCCGAACATATGGTAGGTAGAACAATAAAACGCTTGATAAGTACCTTAGATAGATATATATACATAGACAGGTAGGTAGATAGACATGCATTTTAATCCTTTCCTTTTCACAATTTTGTAATTAGGTCATTGGCGTAGCTTATTTAGCCCTCTGTGCTGCCTCTTCTATGAAGTCTTTGTCATAGTCTCGTTTCATCTATTCAGACTAACAGCTCACCCTCATATATGCCCATGAGAATTACATTGATTTAAATGTAGTTTAGTCTTCATTACATATTAGGTTGCTGAGTTTTATACAGACATTAATCCACGATATCATTGTGAGGTTATTGTACGGTGTACGCCAGTATCCCAATATTATGCGGTATACTAGGATGCGCTGTTGCGATATCTAGAAAATCAAGGGTTGTATCTGGAGGAAGTCGTACACTTGCTTTGCTTTAAATGAGATAATCCGAAGTGCACTGATTTGTATGAAAGTACCTAGATATTCTGGTATCCATTCTGTATAATGCCCATTACCAAAAAGTATAGGTCTTTACTCGTGTTTGGATTTCAGGTATACAAACTTCAAACTCTCGGATTTCACGAGTTAAATGAAATCTCGTTTGCCATTCTCTATGTCCTATTTGAGGGGATTCGTCCATAACATTATTAATAGCGTTTGCATAGTGCAGTGCTGGATCTTTATCTAGTACTTGGTAGAACTTGGAGTCGCTTTATTATTTATTCGCTTCATTCGTGATGTCTTCTGTATCACTGATGACTATACCGAGCTCTTATCTCCATGGTTTATTTCATATATGTTCTGTTTTGTTGATCAGTTAATATAAGTCCTCTGTCTCTTCTTTGTGCAAGTGTAACTGTTTGCGAGAATGGTTGACGTGCTTAGAAGTAATGTTTTTGACTAAGGTGATGATCGTCTCAAGACATACAACCGATCATCTGCTCAAGTGATCTTAATCTTCTGGTAAAGTTCAACAACTTGTCTTTCGGAATATGCTTCTCTAGAGGCGAATATCTTCATCTGGCCTACTTATGATTGTGCATGCAATTGGTCTTGTGTCTAAGTCTGCGCAAATGTCATCGGTGTCCTTCTGAAACTTACATATGTAATGTGTCTGTCTTAGGGGACATGAACTCAAATCAGTCGATACCAATTTTATATCTCCTATGTTCATTCTGCTTTAAAGATACCTAAACCTGTTTTCGCGCTGTTTGAAGGATATATTGTTACGAATTGTTTATTAGTTGTCTTCACTTTTAGTTAATTTTCCTTACCTGAATGCTCCCATAACAGTGAGTTGATATATAATTGTGTCTTTTTAGTTAACTTTACCCAGTTTTGATTAGCTATGCAGGCAGTCTCTTATGATCCCATATTAGTTACTACTCAGTATGCTTATAGAAGCATTACGAATATCATTGAAAGAATCAAAGTCTATATGAAACAGATGGACATGATAGCAACCCTCCTCTTTCTGGTAGTGGATGCGTTGCCTCATAGTAGTAGACTGATCCAGAAGAAAAATCATTTTTGACTAACTCAAGATATCCTCGCTTTGCTCTCAGGAGAATAAGAAAGATAATAGGATGAGATATACAAGAGAAAATAGACTAGAATCATCTTCCATAAATGTTGGGAGAGACACCAAGAATGTACAGCAGCCAAACTGGAAAGGGTCAGCTCAAGTTTCAGCAACGAGCTTGCAAGAAAATCACCACCAGGCTCTCTGTCTTTGTCCGTACCCAGAACGTAGATGTATCAACGTATGTAGTAAATCAAACCTTTCTTTAACCCAAAACTCTGCAAGAATCTAGTTATTAGGTGGGAAAATTTCAGAAATATTGTCGAGAATATTTTTCAGTGAATTATGTTTCTGATGCCACTGGATCCTCGATTTCACAATAGCTGTGAACCGGAGGAACAGTAGTTAAGTGGGCGGAGCTTAACTGTAGATATCGCAGCTATCCATTCACGCGACAGTGAAATCGAGCAACAGTTTGCCATGTTGTGGAGCCCGACCTGGAAGATATTGCTGCCCCGATTATTAATAAGGTTCTTCTCAGTTCTCCACCAAATATTTTTTTCAGGACCACTCTATTTCTCCAAAGAAGATGATAATACTCATAATTGCCATCTTCGTTGTAAGTATGTGAGAAACCAAAGAGCCTATCATACCACCTTACCTTCCCCAGTTCTTCGGTTCTAAATACGAATGATAGTCATCATAACGTATTTCTTCTCTCTAGTGTGTTGTAAAGATGAGTTCAATATTGTATCTACACGTATAAGTAATCACATGATGCCATACCGCAGAAACCCTAGACATTGTTTTCTAATGATGAGTTCTGCATTATATCATGCATAGGAAATGACATGATATAATACCCTTCAAGCACTTGACATTCGTTTGTAAATGTCACTGTGGGATTTTAAACTGTAGGATTTTAAATATGTTATAGAACGTTACATTCCTTGTCCTTTGAACGGTTGTAATGATTATTGTTTTTACCCTCTGTGTGTACTCATCAACCCATTTCCCTTTCCCGACAGTGTCATCCATGTCAATGTTTAATTCAGTGCCATAGTAGACCATTCATATTAAATCTCGTTATCATTCCCAATAGTAAATCGACCTTTGTTCTGCGGCATAGTCCATATCCCCTTCCACCATATCCCCGATAACTACTGTCTTCTGTACTATATATGCTTTATAATGACATTTTTCCTTCAGTACGTCTCTATGCAGGCATTTATATCTAAGCTTTTAATCACTCAAATGTGAAACGAAAAACGTTGGGTTTTCTATGTCTGTTATATACAGTGTTGACATAAGTCTTTAAACGTGGCACTATGAAAAAAGACATTTGACTCAAAAAAGATTTTTGTAAAACTAAACTAGAATTGTTAAGACTTCATGGTTTTAAACTAAGTAACAGATGAGAGCGAAAACCAACACGTTTTATAATAATCAAAAAATAATTTATTTCCCTATAATGCAAAATGAAAATTGAACAAGAACATACAGTTGCATTCCAAATAGTCCAAAAATGTATACCACCAGTCCTAATGAATAAAGTTCTAATTAAATTCCAGTGGTCTTCGAAATAAGATTCAACGCTGAAGGAGTTGATGTTACTGTACTTTTGAACGTACCAATGTAACAGTGGCCTGGAGTGTGATGTGCTAATGGTCATCCAGGATATCTTTCTCTGAATTCACTAAATTTTCAAATTGATATGTTTGTTCAAGAATATTATTGAGTTCTTTGTAAGTCAATTGAATAATGATTCGAATAAATAAATCCATTCAAATCAAAACCTGAATACAACAATATAACGTGATTCTGCTTCAGATGCTATCGTATGAATGAACAATTGTTCTAGCAAACAAGATTTTATCAGACACAGACGTAGAGCCAGGATGTTGATCAAGAGATCATTTCTAGAACATTCTTCGTTGTAAACAAGATCAAATCCGCTGCTAAAGTCACAATAAAGAACATAGTAAACATATCCCTGACTCAGACTAAGATAATGATCCAAATATTTAACCCAACGCTAACAGAAAAGTATAAACTATGTATTACCTTGTTTACAGAATGACTGGATCTAATCAGGTACACAATGAACATGATTTTGGACAAGGTCAATTACAAACTGTAATTATACATAACATATACTGATGGAGAAAACAAGCACTAACAAATGAAAACTTTATATACACACAAATATGTATGCGTGTATATAAGTAATAGCTCCTAACGATCACTAGTCTTGATTTCACGACCAGTGATAATCTGCGACAACTAACACCTGATTGATATGATTTATTTGAAAGTGGATTTGAGTCATCATTTCAGGCAGAAATGTTGTTGCCATGTGCTCATCACGTAAATCACCTTTGAAACGGGTCTACTGTACAGCGATCAATCAGTATGTATATAGCCCCTCGTTATAATGTATGTTTATTTTGGATAAATGTTTGGTTTTCACTGATATTAGTGGTTATTTATATCGCTTATTTAAATTTCCTGTCCATTGAAAACCAACAGTAATAGCTGGATAACGTAAACATAATTCCACATGAACATTATTATTCAGCGTTGATATCAAAAAGATAAACCATTCTCATTCAAAGCCAACTTATTTTATTTATCTTATCTTTTATTCAAATAGTGAAGTATTTGAAGTAACGAGTGGTATAATAGTACATATGAAAGAGAGTGTATGGTATCCAGCTTCTCCAATACTAACTAAACCGATCATAAACTAATAGGATTAAAAAATACATAACTTCCAATAATAAGCATCCCAGTCACCTTCATAACAAAGACGTAGTTTTCATAAATATACAATTCATATTCATATCAAAGATACATGTCGTATCGTAAACTTCATATGTATTTTGGTCAGGTGATACATAATAATTTACAGGCAAGTACACGGATGTGCCATGCAGATCAAAAGGAGTATTTTCTTAAAGTATGTTTTCCCCTTAAGTTTAGCTTATTTTTAGCTTTCTATGATCTCTCGTGCTGGAGTATCATTGAGAAAACCAAACAAATTTCTGAGAAATTAGAGTCGATACTTCTCTATCATTCCAGCGATCATCCATAATGAAATACTTTCAGTTTTCAATAAATCATTAAATACGTTTTAGAGGCTTATGTTAGTTTTAATTTATGAAGCAGGAAAAATATTAAGATCAGATAGGTTTTGCGTATGTTTGGGTCTGGAAAGACTAGCCTTCTCCCAAGTATGTTTATGAATGAAGCTTCAGAATAAGTATATATATATATATATATATATATATATATATATATATATATAGACTTGTGTGTATGAGTACAAATTAGTTAATGATGTGATTTACAAAATATTTATCTTTGATTTTAATTTTGACCTTTTAAAGTGGTTATTTTGTTTTAATAGGTTTTAACAGTCTAAACTTGTTGCAGATGTAGCTAAGGCCTTTGTTTTTAGTATCTCTCTTGTTTAAAGTTTGGTAATAATTTTGAATGTTTGTATTTGTGATCATTAAGTTTACATACATACATACATACATACGTACATCCATCCATCCATCCAAACATCCATACATACGTACAAACATGCATGTATGCATGCATACATGCATACATACATACATACATACATACACATGCATACATATATACATACATACATGCATACATACATACATATATACATACATACATACACACACATACATACATGCATACATATATACATACATACATACATACATACATACATACACACATACATACACACACATACATACATACATACACACACATACATACATACATACATACATACATACATACATACATACATACATACATACATAAATACATACATACACATACATACATACACACACACACACATACATACATACATACATGAATACAAACATACATACATACACACACATGCACGCACGCACGCACGCATGCACACACACAAACACATACATACATACATACATACATACATACACATCAACCTGACCAATGACCAAAACATACCTATTTTATCTACCTACCCACTTATATAACGCAAGGAATGTGAAAGCAAATATTGTATTTCCCAACAGCATTGGTATGACTATGACTGTTCCAAGTGCATTAACCAAAAACTTTATTGGAACGCACTGATGCGTTACATTACCTCGACCAGGAAGATATGATTGTTGCATTTTGAGCACTCTGTGCTTGAATTAATTTAAAATATTGATTAACCTTATATGATTGATGAACAAGGAAGACATGGATGTTTCTCAAACAAAGTGCACTCACAAATGAACATATAATAGCAGAGAACATAAAACCATCCTATACCTGTATTTTGCCACTCCGCCCCAGATGCCCATCAATGTCTTGTTTAATTATTATATCACCAGCGTTACAGTTTACCTTAGTCAGGCACGCATACCCGCATTCCAAATTCTTTACTTTACGTTTGCTTGTTTCGACATATGTGGATCTTCTTGCAACAGTTATGCAGAAGACTGCACTTAAAAAATATCTAACCACAAAGAAAAAAAACATTTTCTTTTTGCCTTTTCCGACTGGTACAGACAAGTATTGAAGAATTCATGTCTACGAAAATGTTATATAGGACGCGGTCTTCCTTGAACCTGCCGTTATATGGAATGCAGTCTTCCGTTGCCATGCCATTATAGGGATTACATTTCTCTTTGAACGTGTCGTTATAGTGATGGCGGTCTCCCTATTAACATGCCGTTATACAGTCTGAATAGGCTGTGTTGAAATAAGTAGTGAAGGGGGATACCCTAGCGACAATGGGAATTAGCATTACAGACCCCCCTGGGACAATCTGGCGACAATGGAAAATTAACATGGAGAAAAATCGTGGGACAATCTGGCGACAAGGGAAATTAACATGGAGAAAATTTGTGGGACTGTTGAGCGACAAGGGAAATTAACATGGAGAAAAATCGTGGGACTGTTTAGCGACAAGGGAAATTAACATGGGATTTTTTTTTTTTTTTTTTTAAATTTTAAAAAAAGGGGTAGGCAATGGAAAGGCTATCTCTTTTCGAGAAATATGGGGGCCCTGAAAAGGGCCTTTGGGTTTTCTTCTTCTTCTTCTTCTGCTTCTAATTTCTTCTTTTCCTCCACCAACTTCTTATTTTATCTCCAACACTCTTTCTCTTCTTTTCTTTCTTTTTTTTTCTCCTCCTCTTCTTCTTTCTTCTCTTCCTCCTCTTCTTTCTTCCTCTTCTCATTTTCTTCTTCTTTTTCAATTTTTTCGTTCCATGTTCTTATTCTTATCTTTTCCTCTTCATCCTCCTTCTCTTCCTTTATTTCCTTCATCACACCACTGATCATGTCCTTTGCTTTTCTTAAGTTGTTAATTTCCATTTTTACTCTATGCGGACTATAAGAATAGTGGTCTTCAACGAGTCGTACGAGCATTTGTTCTATCATGCCCAAATTGTCAAGGACGTCTTGCAATGACTGAAATTTATCCAGGTGGTTTGAAGCCATCTTCTATGTAGAATGGTTTGAACAAAGAATACTGTGGGTTCTTATACTTAAAGCGCGTACGTGAAGGAAAACATCCCCCTAAAAACATAAAATGGATCTTACCTAGATCATGACCAAACAACGCGCGGACGTGAAGGAAAACATCCCCCCTACTTTTTCATTTCATATAATATAACCCAAACTATACTCTCCACATTTGCTAAGAAACAATAAAGAAACCCATAATCTACTATTCACACAAACATACCTGAGCTCTTACAAACACAAACACATACCCTCACATTTTTTAATAAAGAGTTAGTGTTTATTTTCACACTACTCTACCTACACACATTGGCAAATTGATCGTTATTTCTTTTCTAGAGTATTGGGTAGCCCTGAAAAGGGCTGTTTTTTGAACTCCTGATGCACCTATCTAATGGTTGCACCTTCCTGGCCTGGCGCCACACACGCATCTTCTTCCTCAGTCTTCTTTCACCTTTCTTCTGGGGAGCGCAGAGGGAGGATGATTCGCTTCAACACCCCAATCCTCTGTCTCGGGAATATTGAACGACATCCTCTCTTCTCTTTTCTTTTCCTCTTCTTCCCTCTCTCTTCTCTCCTCCTCTTCCTTCTTTACTCTTGCTTCTTCTACTATAGCCTCCGCTGATAGTTCGTTTACTATGCGCCTGGCATATTCCAGGTGCATCTGGAGTTCTAACAGTTTCACTATTCTGCTATTTATTCTTCAGGCTGTGTTGATCAATCAACAAGGGTAGCTAGACTGCCCAGCGAGTTTCAATTTATAGTGAAAGCGCGGACGTGATGGAAAACATCCCCTTAATAACATAAAATTGATCTTACCTAGATCATGACCAAAAAAAAAACAACAACGCGCGGACCTAAAAGAAACACTCACTCACTTTTTTATGCTACCCATCACTATTGTAAAATTTTTTATAAATCACTTCAATAGACTATCCACATACGCAAAGCAATCCAATCTAACCCCAAATATACACCTCAAACAGCCCAAAAAAGCAAACAAAATAGACTATCCACATACGCAAAGCAATCCAATCTAACCCCAAATATACACCTCAAACAGCCCAAAAAACAAACATCATTTTAATCTACTATCCACACCAACCTACTTTATCACTTACAAACACAAACACACAAACACATACCCTCACATTTTTTTAAGAAAGAGTTAGTGTTTATTTTCACACTACTCTACCTACACACATTGGCAAATCGATCGTTATTTCTTTTCTAGAGTATTGGGGTAGCCCTGAAAAGGGCTGTTTTTTTTTGTTTGCTATGGCATTCTTTTTTAGTTTCTAAGAATGCGATGTCCTCTGAGGATAGACTTTCTGGCGATAGGTCTGCTTCTTCGGAAAGAAAAGAAGAACTCTTTGGTGTCGATACGACAATCGACAAAGCCTCTGTCAGGTTCAGGTTGCTGCTGCTGCTGTTGTTGTTGTTGCTGCTGTTGCTGCTGTCTCTGAAGTCTGTACTTCTCTGTCCATTCTTCTTTTTCCCTGTTCATTTCTTCTCTGAAGAGCTCTTCTATCAGGTCTTCAGTGATTTTTAACATTCTCACATTCTCTATTTCTTCTGGCTTCGGTATCAGACTGTGTCTGACCCTATGCAAATTCACGTAGGCTTCGTTGAGTTTAGCTAGTTTGGAGCACATCTTCTTAGGAGGATGAGTCGACAATGGATGGTTAGACTGGAAACAACCCCCGGTTCTTAAAGTCAAAGCGCGGACGTGAAGGAAAACATCCCCCACACGGTTTTTGAGTCGCAACGTTTAGTGAGTGTCATGAGAGGGATAGTAAGAAATGAAAGAGCATCAATCCAACATTCTTCTAGCTAAACAAAAGACAAAGACATTTTTTCAAAACACAACATTTTTTATTCAAAAATCACTTAACACTAAACAACAACTCTAACATTTTTTAACAATAATCCAACACTATAACATCAAACAATTTTTTTCAAATCACAAACATTTTTTTCTCAATTGATAATCTACTTTGAACAGGGCTGACAACGTTGTGAATGAAATTGTGACTTCCACTGTTGGAAATCATTAGGCCATTGATGGACACTACGTTTTCTAGCTTGAGACAAAAGATAAGCATAATGGTCACAAAACCATCGATCTACTTTCACATCGTTTCTAGCAGAAGAACGAGGATCGAAATGAGTCACTAAATGTTCTAAGGAATAGCCCAGGCTGCGATAATGCAGAAAATACACACAATATTGTCCACACACCAAGGAATCTGTGCCTTGTAATTTCACATTATTGAATCGGGTGGTCTGAGTTTTTCTTCTCATAAAGTCGATGACATCGTCTTCCAAAGGGGGCAATCCGTACGAATCGAAATATTCCACACATCCTTCTTGAGGAAAGTAGACGGCTACCCAGTGGGTTCCTGGGAGATGACTGTCGTCCGTGTTGATCACGTAAGCTTGATGGTCTTTAGGTTTGCGATGAGGGAGTTCATCTTTAGCACAGACGACAGGATTCCAAGAAGCCGTATACGAACTGTGGTTCAAAAGGTAATAAAGTTCCCAGGTATCCATTGTTTTGTGTTTTTTCTTCTTCTTCACAGGTAATAATAAGTCGTCAATTCGATCCTGACTTTTTGCTTGAAAATGTCTGACGAATAAACGGTTATTCGTTCTGTTTCCTCACTCTGATTCAGGAGAGCTTCGATACGATGGATCTCTTGAGTGGTTAATGGTGGACAAGAATGTTCACGCAAGTCTTTATACCACTGGTGCAACACGTCTTTGTTCGAGATGAGACTCCAAGCTTCGTCCAGATACTCGTCCAATTTTTCTTCTTGACTTAACATTAGGCATTTATCGTGTTGAATTTGACTGGGATGATCGTTTTGACATCCATAACAATTTTTCTTGATCAATTCTGTTATTTTGTCGACCAAGTGTTTGGCAAAACAGGAGACTAAATGGGCTTCTTGTTCTGGCCATCTCGACTTCATCATGATATCTTCTTCGTCTTTATCTTGAGATTCTTCTCCTTCCACGGTCTCCTCACATTCCATCTTCAAAGTTTCTCCACTAGGTAAAGAGGGACAACAGTCTTCCATAGCTTCTAATAGTCTAGAATGACTTCTCTCAAACTGTTGATTTCTATGGTATTATCGAATTCTGCATACAGGATGACGTTCACTGTGTTCCCTGCATCCAGTGGACTCGCAAACTGAATTTCCACACGAATCTGGCCTGATTTTATAGGGTGGAAATGTCCCTCGTCGCTGCATTGGTCTGGAGTGAAATCGAAAGCCCACAAAGCATAGCCTCCTGCATAATCGTCGTACGTAATGCCGTGACTGGTGTTGGTTCCTAACTGTCCGGTAGCTTCGTACAGGGACAAGTACGATCTCAAATAATTCTTTGCTGCACCAAAGTTAGGCTCGAAAGGTCGGGTACACAAGGTCTTGCCATCGCGACTGACTTCGATCTTGGACACATTGTAATGCTTAAACTCAAAAGGATTTTCGTTGTAGACACCATTGAAAGCTGAATTCTTGACGATACCAACAATCAAACGTTTGGGTAACTGTTCTTGGAACAGATGATCTTCGATCATGGATCGCTGTCCAGCAGGAATGGTGAACGTTTTCACTTCTACGCGTCGTATCGGATACTTGGCGGTTGTTCTGCTCAATGTCTGACTGATGTCGTTACCTACTTTAGGTAACACTTCCACACGACGCACGTAGAGTCTCGCTTCTTGGATGATGGCTTTGTAAGTGGCATCAGCAGCAGCCATCAAATGGAAAGCAGCACTACTGCGATTCAGTCTCAGGAGGACATCCACCCCGTTCAGCAAATACTTTTCTTGTAACCACATGTCCAAATGCAAACGATCCATCAGTTCTAAACTACGACTTCCAGCAATTTTCTTTTGTCGTTCTACAAATCCCGTTGGATTTGAAGCATCCCCAGCAAGTGTAATGCCGTTGAATTTAGTCGCTTGGTCAGGTTTCCATACCACGCAAGCATCCAGATGAGTGTTCTTGGCTTCTTTTCCATACGTCAAGAGATTTTCCAGGTACGCTCGATAAGGGTAAGTATCCATGCTGCTGCTGACCAGTTTGTTATTCAAGTACAAGTCCACTTCGCTGAACAAGGAATGCATGAAATTGTTGACGGGAGCTACTGCTTCATCAGCGTCTATGTTAGCGGGAGGTGTTCCTTCCATCACTTTCACTTTCAAGTACAAGTAACTGCTATTCAGATGGATGTAATCTTCGGGCTGTCCTTTGATTTCAAACTCGATGGGAGCGGAATCGGTCAATGAGGAGACGGGGTGAAATTCCACCCACTGGGATTCTTGCATCGTCATCATGGTGGGGGGCATGGCAAACATATCCAGTTCCGTCTTGGAACAAGCACATGACTCTCGGTGCATCATTTTTTTTTTGTTGCTGTGTCTCAATAATCGAAAACGTCTAAGTCTCGAACGGTTCTTCTTTTCTTGGCCTTTCTAGCTTGAAGTCTGGTGAAAGGGTGTTTTCTTCGTCGTCTCTTTCTGCCTTGTCCTTGCTGAATGCTTGATTCGGTAGCGTGCAGGGCATTTATAGGTGTGTCTCGTCGGCCCAAAATGTCTTTGCCCGTTTGCAGCAAGACATTTTTGCCTGCCCTCATGAAGGCTTCTTTAGGGTTTTGTTTGTCGATGATGACATTTTGGAGAAATTCTTTGCCTTGCGTCAGTGCCGCATCTTTCAAGGCGTGCAATCCGCGTGTCACCATCGGTTTCAACACCGGGGCCACCGAACGAAAGGCCGATTTTAACATGTCTCCTAAACCGTGTCCTCGCTGTCGTGCAACCCCTCGGTACACTGGATACATGACTTAAGAGTCGTGAGAGAACCGTTTTCGAAAATGGAGTTTCACCGTGACTTTTCCTTTGGTGAATGAAATATTTTGTCCCAAATCTCCTTTTATAGTAATGTTGACCGTGTCCAAATACGACTTGCTGACAGGCAAATAGTGAGGATGGACAAATTCGTGGTGGACGTGGTAAGTGTTTCCACCTTCCTCGTCAGCGTTTGCGGCAGAATCCACTTTGAAAGGAATGACACGCAGTAACGGTACGGAGGTGTGTCCCACCACGTTGTATTCCACCACATCGGAGTACACAAACATCAAATTCAGTCCTTGGTTCAGTTCTACCGGGGTACGAAAATACTGGCCAAAAGACTCGTTGTCGTAAATGATTGATAATTCGGGGGGGGGGGGGGGGTTGTTGTTCTACTTTCTTCCTCATCTCCATGTTACCGCCCAACATGTCAAACAATTCATCACAAAAATAGAAACCCATGATTTTATCCCCCTCAGGAAATTTCATCAGGAAGCGACGAGCTGTTTTGTGGTATTCCAGGGTGACAGTTTTGTTCTTGACATTCTTAAAAGCTTCCCCAAACACGCCATTAAACTTGGTGGCTATGGTGCTGACCAAATGTTGACCACTAAAATAATAGCCTGGGGGAATGAACAAGTGATAGGTGGTGTACTTTAGATTTTGTGTACGGGTTTTCTTTTCATATTTGCTATGGGTATCCATCCACTGTTGTATTTGTTCGTCATAAACTTCCACATCAAATTTATTTTGATTGGCAACGACATTGAGGACTTGGGTCGGGTGAATCATTTCTACTAAAGCCACTTCCCAATGGGCTTCGTGATCTAAGGGGATGGCTTGAGGTAATTTGGCCGTGTAACAGCACAACGTGTTGTTGGGAAACACCTCCATGGAACTGTCACTGGGTAAGGTTAAGTAAAATTGGTTTTGGTGACTCATAATTCCAGAGTTCTGTGGCTGTCCGAGGGGTTAGTGGATGTCAGAGGCGTGTCTCCGCCCAAAATGGGGTTCTGGTTGTGGTTGTTGTTGTTGGAGTGGTGACTGGCACTGGCACTGGACACAACGTTCCCGTTCGAGGAGAATTTCAGGGAGGGATTGGGAAGCAGGTAACCGATGCAACTGCTCAATAAAATGGTCCACAATTGTTTGTCTCCTTGTTGCAAACTCAAATTGGCAATGGCTGCCCCGATGACACAATACACCACGAAGATTTGGCAGAAAAAGACGATTTACGTTTTAGGCACACGTTCTCCACACCACACCCACAAGGGTTGTTTTTGTAAATCTTGCACAGAAGAACTAGGTGAAGAAGGAGTGGTCGACGTAGCTGCGTCTGATGTGTGAAAGGGCATGATGGTCACTTCTTCTTTTTATAGTCGATGACTTGCGAAGCGTCGATCCAAGAATCGAAACTGGGCGGATATCCTTTCCAACGTACTTTGACTTCTTTGACACGTCGTTTGCCCACTTTACGGGTTCTGCGTTCGAGAATGCTTTCGATGTCGTACACGTCGTCTTCTTTTTTGGTGACACGTTGTAACTCGGGCAAATAAAACGTTCCTTTGAGCACTTCTCCGTTCATGTCTTCCAATTTATAGACGGCAGGATGACGGCCATGCACTCGTCCAGTGACGCGAAACAATTCGGTCGTCCAGTTAGGTAAGTAACCTTTGTCGAAAGTGCGTTTGGTTTTGCCAATGCGCACCCAATCTCCTACGGTCAACTCTCCACTTTTCTTAGGGACAGCCCTCGTCGGGGACGTACCGAACAGGCGCTCAAACACCAGCACTTCGTTGTCGGGAGTCACGTCTTGCGGGGCACGTCCGATGCTTCGATGGTAAGATTGGTTGTACGCTTGCACCAGGTGCGGTAAGATGTCGATGTACTTCAGAGTGTGGTGATGCGTAAAATATTTCCACATGCGTTCTTTCAAAGTGCGTTGAAAACGTTCCACGATGCTGGCTTTGGTTTCAGGATTCTCGGTGGTAAAAAAATGAATGTCACGTTTCTTTAATTCTTTTTGGAAAGCTTGGTTCAGAAATTCGGTGCCTTTGTCCGTTTGCCATCGAAGAGGGTGACGACCGCTTTGTTTCAACACCCGTTGCAGGGCTCGCACTAACTCGCTGCTCGATTTGGAAGTCAAGGGCACGACCCAAGCAAATTTGGAAAAGGCGTCGATGACACAAAACAAATATTTGTAGCCACCATTGTAGCTGGCCAAATGAGAGACATCGGCTAGATCGGCTTGCCATTGATGATCGATGCCTTCCACTCGGGTGCGACTTCTGGCAAACTTGCGTCGAATGGGTTTGTGCAAAGTGTAGGTAGCTTGTTCTTGTAACCATCGTTGCACTTGAGGTAAACGGAGACTTTTCAGTCGCGTTTTGACAGCACGATACAATTTTTGAACTCCTGCGTAACCTGCAGGATGGGAGGGATCGTAGTAAATGCTAGCTAAGACTTTTTCCATTTTTTTGTGTTGATTGGTGTCTTAATAAGGCACCCACTCTTGGAAGAGGCTACTCTTTTTCTCTTGGGGTATTTTCTTGGATTGCAATGCTTTGCGTGTGCGGCCAGCAATAGGTGTCGAAGAGGAGGAGGAGGAGGATGTCTGAGCAGGGGATATCGGTTCTTGTTTCACTTCTGTCTTCACTTCTGTCTTCACTTTCTTTTTCTCTTGTGAGGAAGAAGGGGTGGCCATCATCTTTTTAATCCATCCAATTCTGGAGGTAGGTGGTGTTGTTAACTTGCGTACTTTTTCTGGTGGAGTTTGAAACCCTTCCTCTTCTTCTTCTTTTTCTGTCTTGGTCACGGGTACTGGTGGTACTGGTACTGGTACTGGTACTGGTGATGGTGCTGGACTTTTCATCAAGGTCTTAAAATCTTTCAGAGTGGGTAGAGCTGTTTCGTCTAAAGCTTTCTGGTGAAACAGTTGTAGTCGTTGCAAGAGTTGACCGTACTTTTGCGATTTTTCTGTTTCGGACAAATCTTGGCGATCCATCAAGGACTGCAGTTCGTGTTGTAACTGGGACATCTCGCTCAAATTGGGATTGGGAGGTAAATGCGGGGTGCGTTGTTCTTGCCACCGATGGTATTCCATCCATCGTTTGTAAGGCACTAAAGCTAGTTTTCGTCCTTCCATGGGGTTGTCAGCGGTCGATTCTGAGATCTTGGGACTTCCGAAGGCCTTTTTATCTTGCTGCCACTAGCCCCCCCCCCCCAAACATGGTTCCCAAGACTCCTTTCAGTATGGGGCCTAACAAGAGAGGTAAAATGCCTCCACGTTGCACTAACATCTTCTTTTTTTGACGAATGGGAATTTTCTTTTGAACCATTTGGCGAAGAACGTGACGATGTTTGCCTAAGCATTGTTTCTGGTGTTTGGACAAAGGGATCGTGCCTTTCAAAACGTTCAAACAACATTCGCACACGGTATCGATGACCTCTTTGGAGGCCGTTTGAATGAGTTTTTTTCGTAGGGGTGGAGAAGCTTTGGACAGGACAGATAACAGGTCCCCTTGTTTGGCTAAACGTGGTGGCAGTCCTTTCCTTTTCTTTCCTTGGGGTTTTCTGGAGGGTGACATCTTTGAGTCTTTAGGAGCACCTAAAAACACTGATACCCTACTCGGTCACAGGCCTTTTTTATACTGGAACGCGTCGCCACTGATTGTCTTTACGGCGTATCAGTTTGAGGACAGGCATGACACGTCGTGCAGGGGTACGCAACGGACTAAATCGAGCCAGTTCTTGCTTGGACAAATCCAGTAAACTTTGTAACATGCCCGATCTTTCATGGACTTTGATTTTGGGAGAAGGTACTTTGTGAGCATAAGCCACTGCCGCTAAATTGGAAGGTCCTGCCACTGGGGAAGTTCTTTTGGGGGTCATCAACGGAGAAGTTCTTGGTGTGATCAACGTCTCCAAGTACTCTTCAGTTCCTGGTGACATCAACGGAGAAGTGGACAAACGTGAGGCTGCCGGAGACGCAGTCACTGCCGTGGCAGGTCGTGGTTTGCGAGTGTAAGGTTGCGTCCTGGCCGAAGTGCCTCTCTTGCGACTAGTTTTCTTCTGTGGACTTTTCTTTTTCTGGGGACTTTTTCTCTGTTTCTTTTTCTGGGGGCTTCTTTTCTTTTTCCGGGGTGGTGGTGGTGTCTGGTCAGAGGAGGGTCCTGCCACTCGAGAAGTTATTCTTCTTGGGGACCTGGTCTTTTTCTTTTTCTTCTTGGGGCTTCGTTGGACTTTTGTCTTGGGGATAACTTTGGGGGCATTAGGATCCCATCTTAAGAGTGAGCGAATGATGACCCCTCCTAGAGTACCGCTCCCTCCAGGTTTCAAAATGATTTGTTTTTTGGTTTGAGTGTCGATGCGGGGATCGGCCAGTTGGACCAAAGCGACTTTGTTTCGATCGAAAAAGCGTTTGGTTTGATGAGGAATCTGAATGATTCCTTGGAGTAATTGACGTGCCGTCACCGTGAACCATCGTAAGACTTCTTTGAGACTAGCTTCTAAGACACGAGCTCGTGTTTGTGGATCTTTTTCTCGACTGATGCCATACAAGGCACGAATCAATTTGACGGGAAGATGCGACTGAAGGGACGTCATGTTCACACTGTGTGAGACAGACGAAAAAGGGTCTGAGGTTTTTATAGATTTTTTTTTCATGGGGAGTGAAATGAAGTCGAGGACGGAGACGTGTACAGGACAGGCCCTCCGTCTTGGCACCAGTGGTGAAACAAGTGGGTACGAAATCGCAAATCCTCGGGGGTCGTAGGTTTCAAATCGACGAGTAAATAGGCGTGTGGCGTTTGAGTGGCATCGTCGTACGCCTGAGTCAGCCAAGGCGTTCCTAACTGTTTGGCTAAGACTTGCACTTGCGATTTATCTCGAGGGCTTTTAAACAAGACCACGTAATGTGCATTGAGACTGATGGTGCGATGGGCTTTACTTTGTTGAAACAAATTTTGGGTGATGTAAACGACACTGGCATTACGGTGATGCCCTTTGCGCGTGAACCACAGTTTAATTTCTTCTTCGTCTTCTCCTAACATGTCGTCGAAAATGACCAAATGGATTGAACGGGAGTCAGAGACGATGCCGTCGTCTTCTTTAGGAATACCTTCCACAAACACGATGGAATCGCCTTGACTTTCTCGCAAGAGGCTGTACGCCGATTGCCACTCTTTGTAACACCACACGATTCGTTGAGGGGGTCGATCGATCAAATGATGTTTATGTTCGATCAAACGTTTGACGAATTCGGTTTTGCCTGAACCGCTAGGTCCAGCAATGAGCATGTTAAAGGGATGGCGAAGATACAAAGCCTCCCAACTGGCACGATCTAAGTGTTCGTCGATGACTTTGACAGTAGAGGAAGAGGGAGCAGAGACAGTAGAGGTAGCCATGGTGTGAGAAATGTCACTTGTGACACGAAAAACAAACAAGACAAGAGTTTATATACTTTTTCAGAACACGTTTATTGAATGTTTTTTTTATCAAACATGAATACGAAAGACAAAAATACATAAAAGCCAAAGGCTTAAGTACAAGGATAAAAGGCACATGATAACGATGAACGTGGAATAAACACAAGTGTCTGTACAACAACATGTTTTGGGTAATGTTCTAACCAGTTCTATAGTAGGGGGTAAGGTCACACAAGTGTCCTCCCGAAAGGGTCTTTCAGGTCTGTCCACGACAGTCCTGTCCTGGGTGACGGTTTCTTCTGGCACCGTCACTAACACGGGTTGAAAAGTAACTTTTTTCCTTGAACAACTCTTGTGCATACTGGGCCACTTCTTGGGTCCAAGCCTCAAAACCCCATTCTTTCCAGGCACGGACATCTGTCCAATGGGGATGTAAGTCACAAGCTACACACACATCGTCATACACGTCTTGAATAGCTAAAAGTTGACGAATCTTTTTTTCCTGTTGAGGTCGAGAAGTATCCAGATGAAAACGCAAGGCTTTGAGCAAAAGGAGTTTTTCGTGACCATTTAAGGCCATGGAGGTGGTAAGTACTGATCGTAAAGAGTCCACAAAGAATCGGCTGGTAAACGAAATCCCAGAAAACAAGTCACTAAGACACACACCACTTGTCGTCCCAAATTGAATGGATACAATTCTTGTAATAATCGATGGTAATGATCCACGGTTTGAATATGGTCATTGAGTTCCTTCCACGGAATCTGTTGGATGACATACGACATAAGTCGTGGCATAGCAGCCTGTTTTTATAGTCTCTTTGTTTCGAAAAGAATACACGTACTTTCTAGCCAGTGATCTTCGTTCTCCAGTTGGGAATGTAAATCTTGCATACTGTAACCGAAACGTCAGAGTTCGATTAGAAGTTTCCTCTTCCGCTAAGTAGATTCCACGTAACAAATGTTGGTAATCCTTTACCTCGTCTTCCTCAATGGGTTGCTCTAGGTGAATCTCGAAGTAACCAAAATGATCAACACGTGAATCATCCGGGGCCTGGAAGTATTGAACAAGGTCTGACCACTGAAACAATTTCTGACGAATCAGTTCTCTTATACCATTCAGGTACCAGTGGTTAAAGATCTGGTGACGTAACGGATGCAGTTGTTCTTTACGTTTCACTTGTATTTTCACCAGCTCTCGGTAAATGCGTTCTCTCAGCTCCACAGGCAAAGCACGAATGTTCTCTAGCAAAGTATCTATGAATAGGTCATACTAAATCCTCTTTGGTCTGACACAAGAAATGTACTCTTTGCACAAACATGGTTTCACTTCAGTGTCAAATTTAAATCGTTGAGTCACTAATCTACACATTGCAATTCGTTCAGAAGTTTCCTCTTTCACCAAGTTGACATTGTGTTCAAGATGTTGGTAATTCGTTAACTCTTCCTCTGGAATTCGATGCAGTACGTTTACAATGATGTAACTACAATCGTCCATACCAAACCAATCCTTTTTAAAACTAGAGGATCGTTCATCAATGTCTGTCCGATGGAACACTTTCAATTGAATCAATCCTTGTATAGCCTTCAGGTACCAGTGGTTCAAACACCGGTGACGTAACGGATGCAATTGTTCTTTACGTTTCACTTGTATTTTGACCAGTTCTCGATAAATGCGTTCTCTCAACTCCACAGGCAAAGCACGAATGTTCTCTTGTAAAGTATCCATGAACAGATTATTATGGTAAGAAGTTACTTCAATGTCTCGGTCCCACTAAAGGTAAGTAATGACAATTCGGTGACCATCGAGCATGTTCAACGTAGGCCGAATCTTGCGGTTCCCAGTGGTGAAGTGACACACCGCAACTGAAGCACTTGACTTTATCTCCTTCGCCCAAGTAGAAAAATCCGGCTCTGGCTAATTCTTCAGGGGTCGGTCCTCCCAGATACTTTGGCCATTTTCCTTTGAACGATTGAAGACGATTTTCAAAGTCGCAGTATTCCGACAAACGCACAGGAAACGAATATTCGTCTTTCACAGGTTCGTTTCGATGAGGGTTGAGTGACATGGGTAGGAGTTTGCTCAGGGCTGGATGACATCCGTAGGGGGGTAGACGTGAAGGTGAACATTCCCCTTTAAAACGAAACCCAGTAAAATGTCCAAGAGGACGAGCGGCATCACTTTCGCATCCCTCAGGTTTGACACGCACAGCATCACTTTCCATGATAGGGGTAGGGACACTAAAGTTCCCATGATGCTTTACGGCATCGCTCAGGTCACAACGTACAGCATCGTACCCATCGCAAGGCTCACAATCGCATTCCACTTCCGAAGCCTCACACTAGAATTGTGCCCTTCTAAACAACTTGTTCTGTGTTTCTCTGAAAGTATTCATCTTGTTCGCTCGGTCTTGGTAGTCACAATGAACTATCGATCTTGACCATAGCCCCCTTTTTATACTAGTCGCAATGCAGTCTCCAGCTTGTACATCTTTCCTTTTTTACGTTTTTTATGTCCTGTTCTGGAAGGCACCATCTCTAAGGTACCGTCAACATTGTACCGTAGTGTGATGGGTGGAAAGGCCAAAGAAAGGTAAGGACAGTGCGGAGACCATCGAGTATGTTCCAGAATAGCTGAATCTTTATAGATACATAGATCCATTCGTAACTTCAGTCCGCAAGCGAAACACTGTACCTCGTATCCCAATCCTGACTCAGGTCCCAAGTAGACAAATCCTGTTCTAGCTAAAACATGCGAAGAAGGTAATCCTTCCCTATCCGTAGGCCATTTCTGAAACGTGTCCAATCGACGGGCACAATCACAATAGTCAGGTAAGAAGACTGGAAAATGGAAGGGTTTGAACTTGGAGTTCTCATCGGGTTTCTCACTCGATTCTTGCTGTGGCGAAGTCATCTTTCTGGTGGGGTAACTATCCTCTTACAACCAATGTTTTATACCAACGTGTCCATACGGTCAGGTGAAATGATTGGGAAGTCGAACTCGCTTCTGGTACACGATTTGATAAACTTTTTCCAAAGGTCGACTGACGATGTGGTGAGTGGGTAAACGTACAATCTTGTTCGGTTGGTAAGTGGTCACTTTAAAGTTTCCATCCTCTCCCGATTGCAAGGCTTCTTTCAATACCCCAAAGTTGACCACTCGACTGGTACGATAATTCAGAGTCAGTCCTTTCACTTTGCACGTCGTGTGCACTTCTCCTTGTTTGTCCCGGTATTCGTAGCCGTAATTTTTGGGACCGCCACTGACGAAACTTAGAATCTTGTCGTCGGGATGCTCGTCTGTCCAGGCTCCTAAACGGTCTCCTTCGATGTTAGGGTGATGTTGAATCGGGTGATGGATGTAAATGCAACTGTCGTGTCAAAGTACAGGACGCGTTCCCCTAACAGTTCTAAAGCTTCGTACAATTTTAAGCGAGCATGGGCTGTCACGTAAGCCGCAATGATGACATTTCCAAAAGGGTCGTCTTGTACAAAGTCCAGATCTTCTTCGTAATTGACCAAGATCAAATTCTCTCGAACGACGTCCACGTGTTTCATGTATTTGGTTTTGTCGTGAATCATCTGGAAGTAGCGGGAAGGTTCTGTCAAATATTCCGTCTTGGGTAAACACGGTCGTTGTGCCATTTTACCCCACAAGCAATTTAACATCACTTTGGCAAACGATCGCCTGCCTTCGTTTTTCTCGATGTGGTCTAAAGTGATGCCTTCTTGTTCATAGTATTTCTCTTTGAATTGTATTAGGTCTTAGGGAGTGTGACACCAGGAAGGATAGCCGCTGGCTTCTTGCTTCAGTTTCAAAAAGGCATCCACGTAGTCGGCGAAAATGCCTTTCTGAGTGGGGTCACCCTTGCGGTATTGTTGTGTCTTGGGAAAGTGGCAAATTTCGTACACTTCTAACAGTTGGTATCCCATGTCCAGAGCTTTGAACAATTCTACGCTGACCCACGTTCCCGTCAAGGCCCGTTCTTCCTGGCTGTGCTGACAAGGTTGGTCTTGGTTGCACGTTTCGGCACAAGTACGGCACAAGGGAAACATCAGTTTGCCTTGACAATGGTGAGGTAAGACGGGATGGTATAGGTTCGTGGGAGGCAAAACTTTACACTTGATCAAGCCTTCGTATTGTCGAATGTTGACCAGGTCGATGTGTTCCGTCAGCAATTGCGGGTGCCCTACAGGAAAGCGACAATATTTGCACACGTAGGGATACAGCGAACACACGTCCAAGTATTTGATTTCTTCTCCTTTCTCTTCGTCGGCTTGGTACAGCAAACAGGTGGCACTGGTCCTTCCTCCGTACAAACTATCCCTCGGGTTCAGCGGGTCCATGAACTGGTAACTTTCCACGAGGCGTTTAAACTCGGGATCGGTTTTCATACGGTGATCGTACTCGTGTTCCCACATTTCCACCACTTGGTATCCTTGCTGTTCTAACTTTAGGCGTCGCTGACAAGTGTCCTGGTACAAGTCTTCCATGGTTCGTTGTAAAAACTGATTTTTAGTGCCACGGTCAGGGTAACAAACGGGACATCCGTGAAATAAGCAACCGTTAAACTCGTACACGATCTTGGGGTTTTCTAAGTCCCAGCCATCGACCGAATACGTTCCGATGGTCTTTTCGCCCCCTCCGTTGCGAGCATGCTGAATCCACTTGTCTTCCTTGTCGCACAAGTAATGTAACCAGCGTAGGGCTTTGACCGAGTATTGACGCTTGACAAAGTGGGTCGTTTGAGGACTGATGACAGCCACGGTGTTTTCAGGCATGAATCGTTGTCGATACACTAAGGAACACGCTTTGGCAATGGTGCAAGCTTCTTTCAAAGGATCGACCCCTCCGTGTTCCATGAACAGTTCTCGAAATTTTCCACAGCAACGCCGTAAAATGTCCACGTCGGAACGACAATACTTTAACATTTCTTCCTGAAAGTCGAAAGGGTCCGAAGCGTGAGCCTGGTACCAAGCGTAGAAAGCTTCTCGTTGTTCGGTACGCATGTTGTCGGGGTCGTAATAGTGAGCCTCGGGCAAATGGGGTAGAACGGCGTGTTGATTGGCTTCACTATTGAAAAAGTGTGGAAAGTACACTTTAGCCATTTCTGTCATTCCAAACGTTTTAGGCATTCGACTCAAAGGCATGGCCAAATAGCTCATCGAATCTTTAAACTGTACTTGTCCCACTTGCATGAAAATGATTTTGGCTCCGTTCAAAGTCACTTTAGGACGTTCGGTGCCTTGTTCCGTATAGTATCTGAGAAGAAACTGTCCATCGTATCCGGAAAAATTGTGAGCCATCACCGTGGCATGACGATGACAATCTCCGTAATGTTCGATGTCCTCTTGGCTCCACGTCTTGTCGACGGGGTCTAAGACCCATTGGGCAAAATCGGCTAACGTGTTTGGTCCCCGAAAGACTTTTTCACGCCCTCCGGGAATCTTACTGCAGTGAGGGCAATGACTGAAGATAGGTTCTTGAATGCACTTCTCGCACACTCGATGAGCCACGCAGAAATTAGGAATGTGAATGCCAGTCTCTTGCATGCATTCGAAATCGAAAAAGATGAAATTGCCTTTCTTCTTGTGACCGTTCTCTTTCTCTGTTGGGGGTTGGTATTTTTGCACGTAACATTCGTGTTCCAAGTCCACGATGTGGTGACAAATGTGACATTTTTTCTTTCCTGAACATACGTGTGCCTTGGTATTATTGGTACGTATGACTTGTTCACACCTAGAGCACAATCTCAGGAGTTGACAAGCGCATTTTTTCTGTGAACCTTGCGTCTTCAAATGTTGTTGGTAACAGGCAGGGCTGACAAACGTGCGCAGACAAGTTGAACAAGGCACTGGTTCTTCGCTCAGACAGGGTGAAGAGGCCAAACATCCTGTGCATTTCGATCCACAATGCTTGTGTTGCTCTCGATTGTTATAACCATGGTCACATTTCTCACAGTAATAACCGTATCCCAGGAATCCGGTGATACTGGTAATGGTATCGAAATGTTCATCGTGATAATAGACATGAATGTATTTTCCGTCCTTAAAGTCTTGGCCTCGAAACAATAGAGGCCCGCGCATTTCTTGAGGGTGCACTTTCAAGGTGTATCGTGGAACTAGGACATCTTGCAATTTTTGCATCTCAGGAATGCCACAGGGTGTGTCTTTGGGCAGTCCGGCTTGTTGTAACAGGAGTTCTGCTTCGTTTCGTTGTTTGGCTCGGTCGGAACGTTGAATAGTTTTCCAGGTTCTTTTCCATTCTACCGTGTCGTTCTTGTTGGCATAGGTTCGTCCCACCACGATGGCACGGGCTAAACACATCTGGTCATGAGAGTTGTTAATTCGGACGAGACTCGTTTTGGTGTTGCGAAGGTCGTCCACCAATAACATCTTTTTGCGTCCTGTCCCTTGAGGAGGAGAGACGTGGGTCATGTCCAGTGTGGCTTTACCATCGGTGATGTCAAACTGATCATTAGATTGTTGTACGTGTTGAATCTTGTCCATGACTTTGGAAGCAGTCAATTCTACAGGGGTGCTAAACTCGATCCAAACAGGGGATTTCAAACCGTCGTGTTGTATGGAAAGTCTCAAGCGATCGTCTTCTTTGGGTTGACATTGTCGCTTGAGTGCAGTGAGCAAAGAATCCCACACCTCAGTGATGAACACTTCTGCTTTCTCTAACGGCACTTCAGCCTTGAAATCTTTAAACTTCACTGTGTATTTGTAAGCCGTGGTTCTAAATTTTCTAGAGGAGCGCTTTTCCGTCTCTCGAATGGAATAGTACTTTTCAGGGTTGACTAAGGGTGGTGAACTTGGTTTAGAGGGTTCGGATTCTGGTTCACTCATGTCCTCTTCAAAATCACTGGCATGAATTTGTGCCAAGATTTCAGCCCTGGTACGAGGCGATAGATCACGTTTCTGCCTCTTACTTTCTTCTTCTTTCTTCTCGAATGAATGGGATCGTTTCATCTTGAAAGCAAAAAGTCAAATGACTCAAGTTCAAACACCATGAGCTACTTTATAGTCATAGCAGACCAGCGTATATAAAAGGGTGTGTGTCTTGCCCTTTCACTATTCATTTCACTCTCAAGCCGAGCACAACGATGGAAGAGACTAACCAGATGGAACGTTTCGTCAGAGCTTTGCGAGGGGTCATTAGAAAATTCTCTTCAGACCAGCCTACGGACTACTCTCCTTCCTTTAGAGATAAAAGTCAAGATACTTGCTATATCTGTCAGAAGAAAGGGCATTGGTCTTCAGAGTGTCCAGACCGTCAAAAAAGAACAAAAACAGGGACTAAAAAAGACAAAAGTCAAGATACCTGTTATTATTGCAAAGAAAAAGGACATTGGTCTCCAGATTGCCCAAAAAAGAAACAAGAGGAGTCAGAAGAAAAGAGGGATTCTTCAGAAGAAGAGAGGGATTCTTCGGAAGAAGAGAGGGATTCTTCAGAGGAAGAAGAGGAAGAAAAAAGACAATTCTATTTACAAGAGGCAAAGAAACAGGAGAAGAAGAAAAGAAGAAGGGAAGAAAATGAGGAAAAGACGGTGAAGAAATTCAAAAAACAGAGAGACTAAACAAGGAGAAAGAAGAAGTCAATGAACTTTTTATTAAAGTGTTGAGTTGTGAATTGTGAATTGGATTGTAAAAAATGGATAAAAGAATAAATGAATGATATAAGGTAAGTGTCTTTGAGTTATGATTTTAAAATAAGAACGTACACTCACGCACTCATACACAGACACGTACTATAAGGGTAAAATGGGTGGGTTTTTTATTGAGTTATTGGCAAATTGAAATTGCATTTCTTTTCGAGAAATGTGGGTGGCCCTGAAAAGGGCCTTTTTTTATTTATGGTGTAGGGGTGAGTTTAAGCAATCAACTTTAACTGCCTTATGCCTTTGCCACGGCCAAGGCCTACTTCTGAACTGCGTAATGTTGATGATTGGGTTGAAATCACTAAGGGTGGTACGACAGGCTTAGTCACAGGGTTGGCGTGTTTAGCTCGGGAAGGTCGTATTCTCTTCGGTCGTGATAAAGAAGTCTGATACATTTGTTTCAGACTTCTTAACTCCGCTAAAATGTCCAACAGTACCGTGACCGTTTGATTTTCACCCTCTTGTTTCTTTGCTATTACTTCTTCTTGCTGTTGCTGCTGTTGTTTTTTTCTTACCTCTTCTTCTTGCTGCTGTTGCTGTAGGAGAAAAACTTGTTCGGCTTCCTTTTGTCGTTGTATAAATTTCTCCAATTCTTCTTTCTGTCTCTGTCTAAAATTCTCCACTTGCGGTAATGAAGAAGGTAACGAAGGTTCCGGAACAAATTCTTGCGAGGAGAGAAAACCCACAAAATCCCAATTCACCTCTTCTGAAAGTAAGTCCGGGTTCCCTTGGGCAGTCTCCCCTGTTGGTGCAGCCCAATGGATCGTTTTCTGAGTTTCCGTCATGTTGAATCACTGTCGCATAGATTGACTGCACACAAGCGCTAGCGAATCTATATAGACTACGTGACGTCACAGACTGCTCTCTTCGGATTGGATGCGGGCTGACTGAATTCTGTAACGCGTGTTCGGATTGGTGAATGAACTCAATCCGTTTCAATCCTTTCTGTCCCTATAAATAAGCGCAGTTCACTGCATTGATTCACCTATTCTCGGAGCCTCAACATGTGGACAGACGTTGAATCTTCAACCCTTGTGTCAACAATGATGTTCAGGACGGACATGCTCATGTATGTCCGATCCAAGTGGACCGTTGTCCACAGGACCAACAGCAGCCTGTGGATAAGAAGAGTCTATATAGAGAGACAAGGTTGCCTCAAGAGGACTCTGATGTATGGCCCTGATGTAAGACGAAGTTTGAGGAAAAGAAGATGTCGCAAATGCCCTTTATGTTAAGGGCATATTAACATAAACCAAAGGCCCTTTTCAGGGCCAGCCATATATCTCGAAAAGAGATAGCCTTTCCATTGCCTACCCCTTTTTTTAAAATTTAAAAAAAAAAAAAAAAAAATCCCATGTTAATTTCCCTTGTCGCTAAACAGTCCCACGATTTTTCTCCATGTTAATTTCCCTTGTCGCTCAACAGTCCCACAAATTTTCTCCATGTTAATTTCCCTTGTCGCCAGATTGTCCCACGATTTTTCTCCATGTTAATTTTCCATTGTCGCCAGATTGTCCCAGGGGGGTCTGTAATGCTAATTCCCATTGTCGCTAGGGTATCCCCCTTCACTACTGAAATATCATCATGCTGTTCGAGACTATTACAAGGGAAGCGGTACATACTCAAGCGCGAGACGATATTACGTCAGAACAGATCGGAAACAATGTTACAGATATACATGCTATACATATCCAAACTCTCTTAATAACTAAAGCAATCCAGTGATAACCGGAATTGTGCTATGCTAAACCTGCTATATTTAATCTTTGTCAAACACCGATTGATCCAATATAATCAAATACAAGCAAGCAATCAGAAATATAACTGCATTTACCAGACATACTGGATCATTTATCTGTCCACACTTTGTTTTGAAAGCAAATTTCCCTGACGCATATTGTTGCAGTGGTAAGAGCAACAAATGAAATTTTCTCACGATAGAAAATATCAGCCAAAAACCATGCAATAGAAAGCCTTCGCAAGCTTATCAGTGTTTTTAGGGTCTGTCACGCATGAGAGTAATTTATAATCAATATCAATTTCAGCATCAGTAGGTCACAAGCAGTTTCACTTCTTCCAAAGAAAGGCAGAGTTATGTATGAGAGTTATAGCTCTAATTCTCCAGAATAATCAAACTTATGGTTACTAGATCAATGTTTTACTCTTCACTAGAGATATGTACCAAGCATAGTATCACTGAAATGGTGAAAGTTGCAATGACAGTTAAAAGACATCCTTGTAAACAAAAAACTTATTGTTAATTTGATAAGATCTCGTTACTTTTCTCAACGACTGTACGTGTCTTTAGACCCTTCGTGTAATAATTACAACTCGTAACAATTATAATTATTAAATTGTTGGGTGGGGTGGGGATTTAGGCATATACGGTTGGTTTGTACTGAAACTATTGTTTTGGTTTTCAATAAATATAATAAGTACATACTGGTCTTTAGAAAACTGTAAGGAAATAACTATTTGACCAATGATGTTTGTGTTTAATGTGCAAAACATAATTTGGAATAATAAATGGTTTTTTATTTTAATTTAAAAATTAGGAAAAAAAGACAAGGATTGTTGGGATTTGCACCGTGGCACTGAAATCCAAATCGCGAGGCTACATTATTTGTCAGAGCCCTGCAGGAAAACAAATAATGAACACGTCGACTGTGATTTTCTTGCTTCGGTGCAAACCACAATGGAGATTCTTGCATTCCAGCACATAAAGGCATACTGTTTATAAAAACTTATATTTACAAAACCGTAAACGATAGATCAGAGAAGAAAGGGAAAACAAAACGAATGAGAATGACACCGATTTGTTATGGCCTGTCATACGCACCGTTATTAACAGCTATGTTCTGATTCCTGTGCACTTCTTATCTCAAATTCAAAGAGTGTTTCCCCATAAATGACCAAACCTTGGCACGATTTGGATTTGTTTTCACCTTCTAATATATCAGCAATGTTAAGTATTGGGACATCTTATTGGGACCACCAGATAAGATGTAGACACTATATAAGGGATGTGATAAAATAAAATAAGAGTTGCGTGTTTAGAAAGGCTGCTCGCCATTCAGTTAGTCAAGATGTTCCAAATTGTTGTGCTGGCATCACTTCTGTCCCTGGGCTGTGCTATTCGGCTTCACAACTACACCGACTGTAAGTATGCTTATCAAAAGGAATGAATTCCCACATATCTATTTCACCGTAGCTAGTCTTGTCACATACATGGTGTGGACCATTGTGTAATATTAAAGGTTATGCATAGCTTTTAGGACACATGATGATCTAACGGTTATACGATTATGCATTTAATCCCAAATAAATTAATTACTTTATTCAGATTGTTCGTGGAGTTTTCAATATCAGCCTAAAGTGTCTCTCTGATAAAGTGGAAAATTGCATTCAAGAAGCTAGTTGGGTTTTTATGGTATTGAGAGACGTGATTGTCATGATTCTGACAATTTAACCAATACACTACTAGAAGTGGTCATTTCATGCACTACACAATATATAGTCGCATGGCCTATTCGGTCTTTTAAAATTTAGCTGGATGGCAAACAAATATAGACGCAGTTCAGGCATGATCGATCCTAATCATATAATTTTGCATATTCATGATAGATGGAAATTTGTTTTGAATCTTCTAATGATTTGATAATAATGTACTGGTAACCTTAAATGAGCTTATCGTGGTTTGGTTTGTTTGGCTTTTTGGGGTGGGGGGTGAGTGGGGGGTTAATTCATTGTCACTCTATGCAGGTGAACAATGAGGAAATGCTGTTTACTCTTTACTACTTTCATGAAGATACTACAAAATACTCTAACATGTTTATTGCTCACAATGCACGTATATAAAATTGCATACAAATAATCTCCAGACTTACAAACACCTATGGAAACTTCCAGTCGCTCTCAACTCCCTGTTAACTTGTGGCACTACCAAATTGGATTAAGCTACGTCAAGGAATAGACCTTTTACTGCTTTCATACGTAAAAAATTTAGAAATGAGACATGATTTTGTGCATTCATAAAAGCCCATAATTGCAAAATTGAGAGACTATCCCATAAAAGACTGCTAGGAAGAAGCTCTTTTTCGGTAAATATCTAATAATCCGCATGCTTGTCATTTCATAAAACTGGTTTGTCACAAGCACTTCGCTTCTTTTAAATAAGAAGTGGATCACAAAATAAATAAAGGTTGTCAATAGAAATTTATTACACTGCTTGTTTCCTTGTGAATTCCATCAGTATTATGTTTTTCGTTTCCATTCATAAGTTAACAAGCTTGGCCTGTCGAACTGGGGAAAAAATCTTAACAATATCAAGTCAAACAGCCTCAGAAGCATCTACCCGTTATGATGTATTTATATTTAGACGATGATTAACATATTTAATATATAATTAGGTGTTATCATAATGCTGAGATAAACACTCGTAATTTTACAAAAGGTTAAATGGACAATGCCGCGCTTAATCCCCAAATAGACCGGTTAACTAAACAATAGATGAAATAGCAAGAAGACAAAATATTAAAATAAATATTTGCGCATAACAACTGCAAATTTACTGAAAATACAACCCCAACCTTGCACACCCTTTCTGAGTAATTTTGTAACTGTATATGGTTCAACTCCCTAACGTAAAAGACTGTTTACCCTAGGGCACACGAGGGTATCTCCATAAATTTGGCTCCAAAATATATTGTAACAAATCCCAGTCATTCTAATGATACTTCAAGGAGGTGGTTGACTGCGCTATGTGCGACGTATATTCTGTCTGAACATCTTTTAAAATGCAAATTTTAATACTTATACAGTCATCAAGGCTAACTACATATTCATTCTCAGCGTACTTAACGGGTCGTTTTCCTTTTATAATTTCCTAACTGCACAAAAATTACTTCTGTTTTTTTCTGTTCTTTTTTATTTAAAACTACAAAATATACAAAACAAAAGTATGGTTGCAATACATCCGCACTTTTACTTTGCCGTCTAATCATACTAAAACAAATATAGGGTATGTGATTTTGTATGTACGTGTCAAGTCATAGCTGTGTTAGATTTTTGTGATTCTTTGATTATATGTGTGTGTGTGTGTGTGTGTGTGTGTGTGTGGTGAATGAAGTTTTAGCCGCAGGATAAATATAATACATATTTTGTGTTACGACATGTGGGTGAATACAACCATCATAACAGGTTAGAGGGTGGGTGGTGTGAGGTATGCATTATAATGGAAAGGGTGTGGCTTTGCCGTATCTCTAGTTCCCCATATGTTTGTTACTTTAAAGTAAACCAACATAAAGTTCAGTTCGTCTTTTTTAGAAGAGCCCATTAAAATCAACATTTATTCTGTTTAAATTGTAATGATTTGTAAATGAGCATGGACTCGGAACAGTTATACCTTGTATATTTATTTTAGCTCCATTTGTTGCGTATATTCATATGTATCATATCCTGTGCTGCATTTTTTACTTTTAGATCAATCAGCATCCATGATATGTGTTCTCAAAGAACTATTTGAAGAAAATCCAGAAAGTTATATATGCTTATAATTGCATTCTACTTAAAGTACGAACAGTCAAAACAGTGGGTTTTTTTCGAGAATACGGAGCATGACACAACATAAACCCCTCGACTTTTCTGGTGTGTGAATTAGATCTTCGATTCAACATTAAACCTGCAGTTATATGCTCTTGTTTCAGGCTCTGAAGGCGCTAAAATCCTCTACATCAATTTCCCTCAGTGCAAGAAAGAACCATGCGCACTTATGAAAAGAACGAACTACACAGTTACCGTTGGTTTCATATCAAGTAAGTTCCACTTGATTCATATAACCTATACGAGATAGTGGGTCGATCAGTGTTTAGCGTGCCGGTCTTGCGACCACAAGGGTGAAGATTCGAATTATACCATTGACTCGGGCAAGTGTATACCTAGATAAGGTGGGTTACTCTTAAGTTAAATTAAGTGCCCATATCGCACAAAAGACAAAAGAAAAAATATTTAAAAAATGGAAGTTCCCTTAATTATGTCGGAAGACGGAATACTGGAGTTGAGCCGCATTCATACACTATTAAACATAAATGCACTTATTTCTGTAAAACAGACGATACAGTGACTCTATTAAAATATATTTTCTGTGGAGTCCCAAAGAATTTCATCTTGAAAGAGTACTTCCGGACCCTAAATATTCAATATCAGTTAAGGACTTAAAATTTCAGAGCATGTGTATTACTTTTATGTACATATACTTTTCGTGAAAGTAAGCGATTGTGCCATGAATAGTCGACAAACCAGATTTAAATAGCATGGTCAAATAAATTTTAATTCTGGTAGATATGATGATGGACGGAGGATGACATTGTATGGCAGCCAGAACTGTTTGAAGATATTGTTTCTTCATCAGTGCATTAACATGAAATGTTTATCTAAAGGAACATGATATTTGTTAATATAAAATCAGAGTAGTTTTGAAATGCTTTTAAAAATATGAAATGATATATTAACTATCGGCTTTTGAGCTTGAACGTAACCAAGTGATTGATTTAAGTCCATGAAAATTGACATTCATTCCATATTTCTACTTATTTGTGTATCCGGTTGTTTGTGCCTCTGTTTACTTTATAGAACGATTTGTTTAGGGAAAAATCGACGATGGTTGAAAATATCAATGTTGTGTTTTTTTAAGACAAAGGGGAACAGACACGAATTTGGTCTCGTGTGACTGACTTACCTAACTGAATGTGATGTATTAGGATATGCTTACACACAAAACGAGACATGCCTTCATAATTTTTTGGGGAGAAAATCATTTCTAGGTCCCGGTTTTCCTAGTTAGAGAATCAAATGGCGGACATGGAAGTACGCATGTTCGATGATGTCACGTGAAAACAAAGTTTTTGTTTTTGTTTATATTTTGTTTGTTTTTGAAGTCAAACCCTAAATGCTGCGAACTCAGTGCGTTGAAAAGGTGCTCTGGCACCTAGGCATATATATATATATATATATATATATATATATATATATATATATATAGAGAGAGAGAGAGAGAGAGAGAGAGAGAGAGAGAGAGAGAGAGATGTATAACATAGTTTTCCTCTCTTAATATATACGTCAAAGATAAGCATTGCACGAGCTTATATCTTGTCTTGAGCAGGTGAACAAACACAAACAGCAACAGCAGAATTCCAGGTACTAATCAACGGGTATCCCTATTATACTGCTCCCCCAGTAGACAGCTGCAAGTACGACGACGTCAAATGTCCAGTGAAAAAAGGAGCCAAGGAAGTCTACAGACAAAACTTCACTATTCCAAGTTTTGCTCCCCCGGTAAGTGCACGTACTGTTGAAGCGTGGCTTGTTCTTCGTTGTTTCTCGCTCTGTCCAAACATTTCTTTGTTATTCTGATTCTTTTTGGGGCCTCGTGGGAGGGTGGACGGGGAGAGCAGGATTGGTTTTGGGTACATCAAGAAAGATATACGAATATGCGACACTCCAAACTAACAACATTTATGTTTCCAAACAAATAAATTGATTTAATATTAATCAAGAAAAGCGATTCCATACTTCAATTTTCTTAAGTTCTCGGCCTATTCATTTCCAAAGAAATAGTATTATTTTTGAGTTCGTTATTGTTTCCATTGAAAATGTAGACATCACATTTATTTTTAGAGTAAGCTTTGTCATTACAATGTTATCGGCTAAAACAAAAGACGCAGTAAATTATGTTTCAAATCTAGATTCTCACTTTTATTTTGATAATGTATTATTTTAGAAGCAGAATTGTTAAAATGCTTAAAGGAATAAAGAACGAATACCTTATTGATTACTTGAGGAACCGAAACAAAATGTAGTCGTATGAACTAAGAACAAGACTTATTTTCTATTAATTGCCAAGTCTTCTTTGACATAATAATATTATGAAGTTACAAAGTCAAATTGGTACACTGCGTACACTTAATACTCCAATGCATGGAAAATATATTTTATCCACAGTAGTTAATACATAACTATAAATAAGTGACATTGATAGAGAAAACGTTTAATTTGATAATATCCTATAAAGCCTATATTAAATATATTTCTACATATATCATTAACATGGCACTTTTTTTCAGGTAAAATTTGATGCAAAATGGTATCTTCAAGATGACAACAAAATGCCATTAATCTGCACTATAACTCCTATGTACATTGTCTCGTAAAGGCGTACAGCATGTACTTTGTGATTGTGTGCTGTATAAATAAAACCAATAAAAGAATTGCTACAATATATTTCTTTCTTATTTCCATAAGCATATAATCCTTGTCCAGCATTTTTTTAAAAATGTAGATACGAAAATTTAGTGGATATGATTTTATTTTATTTCTTTTCTGACTGAAATTTGAGTAATTAACTGGATTTTCAGCATTAATGTAAAATCACGATTTACATGATGCTCATTGTCTTGTTCTGCAAATTACACCCATGGTGAGAATGTTATGTATCTTAGCCTCCATAGCCAGTCATCTCTGATGTATAGAATACATCGCCGAAAATAGTATTAAACAAATACACCGACGAAACAGAGTATGATGAATAACTTGTCTTAAGGCGATATCAACAAGACAACATAAAATCCAACTACAGTCGCACTTTTGCTAACAGTTTGAATTATATCAGACTGAAGTGAAATTATTTTATTTGCATGATTGATTCGTAGCCATCTGCCTCATGACACTGGTCACTATGCGCCGTTTTAATCCTAACTTCGTTCGTAAATTCAAAATCTGTTTTGATTACCCACTACAGGCTCAGGTTGTGAAATTTTGCTAGATCTTCTAGTTGTACTATAAATTTAACCGAATATAAAATATGCGTACTTCTTTACATTAAATATGCAATTTATTCCTTCCACGTGCCTTGCTGTTTGGCCACTTTCTGTCAGTGTTAATGATGCTGATCTTAAAATTATTTTTTTTAAATGTCATATCTGAATCAACATCTGTAATAAAGAACTGCAGGATATCATTTTATGTTTAAAACCAAGACACCCACATTTGTATTCTCGAAAATGATAATTTGTAACAGAACTTGTTTTGGGCACATTTTACAATTCCAAACTTGTAAACAATTGCACGTTAAATATGTTTTTTCCTTAATGTTGCGGCTTTCGAATGGTTATTCTATAGCTTTTATAGACAATTTGCATAAAACTATACAATTACAAATGTCTAATGATTTTCTTGGAATACAAGTTAGCAAATTCTCTAGTACATTCGCGGCATTCAAATTGTATGGAGTTAATAATCAATTTATTCCCAAACTATGATTTCATGTATATTTTAGCTTTTCTTGGAACAAACATTTGTTTTTGTAACGTTTTTGGTTCTAATTATACTTTCATTAACCGAACAGTGGACATTCATAATATACCACACGCGGGTCTAAGTACTTTCAATATAGTCTAATGTTAACTGTAAGTCTTAATTTTGCACAAAAGCTAATAATTAGCCAGAAGCAGAATCGATACAGAAAAAACAGTAAGTTAAAAAATTATTTTAATGTATATTTCATAATGAGATACTGAAATGTATCTTTGTGCGAAAAATGATATTACCAAAGTAGCGATTCCATTATCGGCGAAGCGGTAAGCATCTCTTTTGCAGCTATTTTGTCGAAGACCGAGGACACTCAATTTATAAGTTATCTCCCTTCCAAGACGATTTTCTGCAAGAAAAATATCTTGATAATGTAATCAAAACTGACGGGTATTCTCCCTTTATGTTATAAAATTAAACTAAAACTAGATATCTTTAATGAACTTACCTGCTTAATGAAAGCAACACTGTAACGTTTGAAAGATCTATAAGTTCGTGCAGCATTTAATAAAATCTGTATATTAAAATCTGTTTTGAATTCTAATGAGATGAGTTATAACTGTTTATTGACATCTTCTAGAAATGCGTCTGTTACGCGACACATTGTGGGTCGGTGGTTCTTTCCGGGGTTTTCCTGGGTTCTTCCTCCACCATTAATACTGGCCACCATGTATAGCCTATCGTGTGATGAAAAATGGCGTTAAACCCTACAACAACGACAACAACAACGCGACACATTAGTCTACAGGATAGACCGTTTTTACACACAAGTTTGCAATAATTCTGCTAAATAAAATGAATCCATATATCACATAAATACAATTTATGAATTTAATGTGTGTGTGACACCAAAGTTTACCATAATACGACAATAACATTTTTCTCCTAGAACTAACAATTTTTTTGAAGACCCATTAGTTCTCCATCTGTATGGAACTGATGGTCTCTTTTTGTTTTACTATTATATTATCTCTTATTTTCTTAATGTCTCCCTCTGTAACTGTTCTGATATATGTAGAAGTTATCGGACACATAGTTCTAGTGAATCAATCTCAGTGGACATGCCTTGATTATATTCTAGTAGAATAGTGTGTAAATTGGTGTTCAAAAGTCACACCAGTTTTATAATGGAAATTGGGCTATGAGGGACCACATCCTTGTTGTACGATGTCTTTTGACACGGCTATACATAGGACCACAGATATGTTGGATGATGTCTTTTGACACAGCTATACATAGGACCATATATACGTTGTGTGATTTCTTTTGACACGGCTATGCATAGGACCACAGATATGTTATTTGAAACTAGGGTCTGGTCAGTACTGCACCACATTCATGCTGCATCATGTCTTTGAAAGAGCTACATGTTGGATCATAGCTAGATTATTTGAAGCCAGGCACTGTACAATATAGGACCACATCCATGTTGCACACGGAAACAGGATATGGATATACATGATCATGGCTATGTTATAAGAAGTCAGGGACTGTACTGTACTAGTCCAGAGCCGTTTTATATTATGCCAGTGACAAAGCTATACATGGCCACAACGATGTTATATGAAGCCAGGGCCTGGGATATGAAGGACCAGGGCCATGGTCAGGAACTGGTTACACAGGCCTAAGTAGTGTATGGGGACACTATAGGCCAAATGAGAACATATAAGGAAAAACGGAGGGTTGTACCGTTGGGCAAAGGGGAATTTAACATGGGGAATTTTAACATGAGTGGGGTTATAGAGGGAGAAAAGTATTGAGACTGTATAGGGACAATAGGAATGAAACGGGAGATTACGTCACAGTACTGACGATCAGCAACAATGTAGCAAGGGGCTGACCTCAATCGGGACCAAAGAGCGGGGAAAAAACCTAGAACGCATGGCGGGAACATGACTGGCTAGGCAAAGACATAGAGAGAGATAACACAGACAGCAGACATTATACAAACAACTATAAAACACACTAAAAAAATTAGGCAAGAAAGCAAATCTTTTCGAGGCATATGAGTGGCTCTGAAAAGGGCCTTTGGTTTTTTGTTAACATCATTCCGTTAACAAAGAGAGCAAAGCATAGGACTTCTACTCTTCCTCAACTTCTTCTGACGACTGGTTCGTAGATAAGGACCATCTTCAATCTGCCTTGTCTCTCCACATATATTCGTCTTTTCGAAACATTCGTATCCGTGATACTGATAATTGTCCATGATGATTTCATATACATGGGTAAGTCCGTACCGAACAGCACTGACGATACGAGAGTAGATGATTCAACGTTTCTCCGCATCTTGCGACGAGAACAGGTGAAGGGAATGCAGTATCCTGCGGTTATTATTAGGGGAAGTGCGGATCGAAACGGATGAAGTTTATTCACCAATCCAAACACGTGTTTAGTCTCAGCACGGAGTCAATCTTCCAATCCGAAGAGGGCGGACTGTGACGTCACATTCCCTATATAGATGCGCTAGCTTCTGTGCCCAGTCAATCCCTGTGACACAGTAGTAGTGAAAGGGGTGTCACTACTCACAGTTTTCAAACATGACGGAAACTAAGAAGACAATGAATTGGGGTGCACTGCCGTTGAGACGAGAAGCGATGGTATAGTAGCGACTACTAAATTCAACACAGGCCTACTTCCAGAAGAGGTCGCTTTTAATTGGGATTTAGTGGATTTCCTTTCTTCTTCACAACAATTTGTTCCGAAACCAGTACCTTCGCCACCTTCTGCTTCTTTACCACATGTGGATAATTTTAAACAGAGACAGAAAGAAGAATTGGAGAAATTTTTACAATAGTAGCAAGAAGAAGAACAAGGTTTCTTCTTCAACAGCGAGAAGAAGAAGAGGCAAGAAGGAAACGACAGAAAGAATCAGCAGAGAAGAAACAAGGTCTAGGAGAGAAGAAGAATAGTGAAAGCCAACCGGTAACGGTACTTTTAGACATTTTAGCAGAGTTAAGGAGTATGAAACAAATGTATCAGACTTCTTTATTACGACCCAAGAGAAAAAGACCTTTACAAACTAAATAACCCATCCCTGTTACTACGCATGCGATACCACCCTTACTGATTTCTACCAAATCATCATCGACAGGAGCCAGACCAGAAGTAGGCCTTGGCCGTGGCAAATTCTTGAGGCAGTTAGAGATGATTACGTTCCGTTCCTGAGTTTGTTTTTTAAACAAACAAATAACTAACGGTCCTTTTCAGGGCCACCCACTTCTCTCGAAAAGAGATAGTATTTCAATTGCCAAAATCAATTGACCTCAAAAGCCATTTTTACCCATTGTGTACGTGTGTGAGTTAGTGAGTGCGTGAGAGTTGGTCCTTATTCTAAAACATCAAAACCAAGAGACACTTACGTTTTCTGACTGGTCTATTCTGGTACAAATTTTACAATCCAATTCGCAACACATTAAAACGTTCATTGACTTCTTCTGTGCTTTTGCTCACTAGTTCACTTTCACAGTTTTTTCCTCCTCTTCGTCCTCAATTTCTCCTCGTCTTCTTTTCTGCACTTTTTTCTCTTTCTGCACGTGAATGTGTTCTTTCTTTGGGGAAGGTACCTATTCTTTCTAGTTGTTTCTTAGGGTATTCTGATGACAAATGTCCTTTTTCTTGACAATGATAACAGGTATCATGACTTTTCTCTCTTCTGGTACCTGTCTTGATTTTTGGACGGTCTGGACACTCTGACGACCAATGCCCTTTCTTCTTACCGTTATAGCAAGTATCTTGACTTTTATCTCAAAAGGAGGGGGGAGTAGTCCGTCGGCTTGTCTGAAGAAATTTTTTACGATACCTCGCAAAGCTCTGATCAAAAGTTCGATCTGTGTGGTCCCTTCCATCGTTCTGCTCGGTTTGAGAGTGAAATGAATATTGGAAGGGAAGTCACACACGCTTTATATATACGCTGGTCTGACAAGGATATAAAGTGACCCTTGGCGTTTAAAATCTAGTCATTTGACATTTCGCAGTCAAGATGAAACGATCGCATCATTTCGTAGAGAAAAGGGAAGAAAGTAAGAGGCAGAAACGAGCTTTATCGCCTTGTACAGTAACTGAAGTCTTGGCACAAATTCATGCCAGTGATTTTTGAAGATGGCATGAGTGAGCCAGAATCCAGACCCAGAGAGTCTTCACTTAACTAAAGTTCACCACCATTAACTCCTGAAAATTACTAACACATTCGAGAGACGGCAAAGCGCCCCTCTAGAAAATTTAGAACCACGGCTTACACGTACACGGTGAAGTTTAAAGATTATAAGGCCGAACTAGCATTGAAGAAGGGAGAGTGGTTTATCACCGAGGTGTGGAATTCTTTGTCAACCACACTGAAACGACAATGTCAAGCCAAAGAAGACGATCGCTTGAGACTTTCCATTCATCACGACAGTTTAAAGTTCCCGGTTTGGATCGAGCTTAGCAGTGCAGCAGAATTAAAACCTTCCAAAATCATCGAGAAGATTCAACACGCGCAAAAATCCAATCAAGTTTCACATCACCGATGGAAATGCCATACTGTTTATCACCCACGTATGTCTTCCTGAAGGGACCGGACGCAAATAGATGTTATTGGTGGACAACCTTGGTAGCATCAGGCGTAGCCTTGTCCAAATTAACAACCCTCAAGACTAACTACGTTCAGCCCGTGCGATCGTTGTGGGACGAACGTATGCCGACAAGAATGACACAGCAGAATGGAAAAGAGTCTGGGAGAACATTCTTAAATCGAACCGAACCAAACAACGAAGTGAAACAGAACTCTTGTTACAGCCAGTGGGGGCTATCCAAAGATATAAAATGAGGCATTGATGAGCAAGACGTCTTAGCTCAACCTCTACACACTGAAAGTGCACCCTAAAAAAGTGCGCGGATCTCTCTTGTTCCGAGGCAAAGATTTCAAAGACTGACAATTCATTCACGTCTATTATCACGATGTCACATTTGTCGCCAAATCGTGGAATTGGAACACGAATGCTACATTCAAAACTACCATTTCAAACAACAGGAGGAAGATGACCATAAGAAAGGCAATTTCATCTTGATCGATTTCGAATTCATGCAAGAGACCGATATTCAAATTCATAATTTTTGCGTGGCTCATACGGCGTGCGAAGAGTACATCCAAGAACATATCTTTAGTCTTTTGCCCTAGCTGCATCAAGTTTCCCGGAGGACGTGAAAAAATCTTTCGGGGACCAAACACGTTAGTCGATTTCGCCTAATAGATCTTAGACCACATCCGCGATACGTGGAGCCAAGATGACATCGAACGTTATAGTGATTGTCATCGTCCTGCCAAGGTAATGGCTCAAAATTTCTCGGGATACAATGGGCAGTTTCTTTTGAGATACTATACGGGACAAAGTACCGAACGTCCTAAAGTGACTTTGAACGGAGCCAAAATCATTTCCATGCAAGTGGGGCAAGTAAAGTTTAAGGATTCGATGAGCACCTTGGTGATGTCTTTATGTCGAATGCCTAAAATGTTTAGAATAACAGAAATGGCTAAAGGGTACTTTCCGCACTTTTTCAATAGTGAAGCCAATCAACACGCCGTTCTACCCCATTTGCATGAGAATCACGATTACGACCCCGACAACATGCGTACCGAACAACGGGAAGCTTTCGACGCTTGGTACCGGGCTCACGCCTCGGACCCCTTCGACTTTCAGGAGGAAAAGTTAAAGTATTGTCGTTCCGACGTGAACATTCTACGGCGTTGCTGTGGAAAATTTGGAAAACTGTTCATGGAACAAGGAGGGATCGATCTTTGAAACTACCCTACACCATTGCCAAAACGTGTTCCTTAGTGTACCATCAACGATTCATGCCCGAAAACACCCTGGCTGTCATCATCCCTCAAACGACCAACTTTGTCAAACGTCAATACTCAGTCAAAGCCCTCCGCTGGCTTTATTAATTGTGCGACAAGGAAGACAAATGGATCCAATATATGCCTGCAACGGGGTAAGCAAAAAGACCATAGGAACGTATTCAGTGGATAGCTGAGACCAAGAAAACCCCAAGATATTGTACAATATTAACGGTTGCTTATTTCACGGATGTCCTCTCTGTTACCCTCAACGTAGCAATAAAAATCAGTTTTTACAACGGACCATGGAAGACTTGTACCAGGCCACTTGTCAGCGGCGTTTGAAGTTAGAACAGCAAGGATACCAAGAGGTGGAAATGTGGGAACATGAATACGATCACCGTTTGAAAACTGATCCCGAGTTTAAATGCATCGTAGAAAGTTACAAGCTGGTCGACACACTAAACCCGCATGATAGTTTGTACGGAAGACGGTCAAATGCCACCTGTTTGCTCTACCACGCTGACGAAGACAAAGTAGAAGAAATCAAATACTTAGACGTGTGTTCCCTGTATCCTTTCGTGAGCAAATATTGTCGCTTTTCCACAGGGCACTCGCAAATGCTGACGGAACATAACGATTTGGAAAACATTCCACAATACGAAGGGTTGACCAAGTGCAAAGTCTTGCCTCCTACGGACTTGTACCATCCAGTTTTACCTCGCCATTGCCAAGGAACACTGATGTTTCCCTTGTGCCGTACTTGTGCCTAAACGTGCAACAAAGGCCAGCCTTCTCAGCACACTCAGGAACATCGTGCCTTGAAGGGAATGTGGGTCAGCGTGGAACTGTTTAAAGCTCTGGACCTGCGATACCAACTGTTAGAAGTGTACGAAATTTACCACTTCGCAGGACACAAAAACACCACCAGGGCAACGCGACTCAAAAAGGCATTTTCGCAGACTACGTGGATGCCTTTTTCAAACGAAAACAAGAAGCCAGCGTCTATCAATCATGGTGCCACTCCCAAAGACCAAAAGAAATTCAAAGAGAAATACTGGGAGCAGGAAGGAATCACTTTAGACCACGTAGACAAAAACGAAGGCAGGCGATCGTTTGCCAAAGTGATGTTAAATTGTTTGTGGGGAAAAATGGAACAACGACCGTGTTTACCGAAAATGGAGTATTTTACAGATCCTTCCCGTTGCTTCTTGATGATTCACGACAAAACCAAATGCATGAAACACGTGGACATCGTTTGTGAGGATTTGATCTTAGTCAATTACGAAGAAGAACTGGACTTTGTACAAGCCGACGAATTTGGAAATGTCATCATTGCGGCGTACGTGACATCCCATGGTCGCTTAAAATTGTACGAAGTTTTAGAACTGTTAGGTGATTGCGTCCTGTACTTCGATGCGGACAGTTGTATCTACATCGATTCCCTGGGTCAACGTCACCCTGACACCGAAGAAGACGAACACCCCGACGATAAGATTTTAAGTTTCGCTAGTGGTGCTCCTAAAATGTATAGCTACGAATACCGGGACAAACAAGGAGAAGTGCATGCGGATTGTAAAGTGAAAGGATTGACTCTCAATTATCGTACCAGTTGAGTGGTGATCTTTTGGGGTATTGAAGGAAACTTTGCAGTCTGGACAGAATGGAAAATTTAGAGTGGTCACCTAAGAAGAGCACAAGATTGTGCGTTTACCCACTCACCAAATCGTCAGTCGACCTTTGGAAAAAGTGTATCAAATCGTGTACAAGAAACGGTATAAAAAATGGTTCCAAGAGGATAGCCAACAACAAGTAGGATTACTTCGCAAAAGCAAGAATCGAGTGAGAGATCCGATGAGAACTCCAAGTTCAAACCATTCCATTTTCCTGTCTTCTTGCCTGACTATTGTGGTTGTGCCCGTCGATTGGAAACGTTTAAAAAATGGCCCACTGATAGGAAGGGATTACCAACTGGGAATGTTTTAACAAGAACAGGATTTGTCTACTTGGGACCTGCGACTGGATTGTGATACGAAGTAAAGTGTTTAAGTTGTGGTCTGGAGATGCGAATGGATCTATGTATCTATAAAGATTCAGCTATATCGGAATATACTCGATGGTCTCTGCACTGTCCTTGCCTTTCAATGGCCTTTCGCGCCCATCACACGACAGTACAGGTATGACAGTACCTTAGAGAAGGTAGTACCGTTGTCCACGAAGAAAAAAGGAAGACTTCCAAAACGAGACATAAAAAAGAAACGATGTACAAGATCGAGACTTCATTACGGCTAGTATAAAAAGGGACAACGTCCGACATTTATAGTTCATTGTAACTACCAAGACCAGACGAGAAAGTTGAATCCATTTAAACAGACATGTTTCAAGTTCGGTGATTCTGAAGTGGAGTGCCGTACGCTTTGACTTCAGCGATGCAGTAAAGCATAATGGGAACTTTGTTATATATAATACTACTACCATTACACCTACCATGGAGAGTGATGCTGTGGGTGTCAAACCTGACAAATGCGAAAGCCATGCCACTCGTTATCTTGGACTCTTTACTGGTTTTCATTGTCAATGTCAACCTTCACGCGAGACCATGCGTCTACCACCCTACGAATGTCATCCAAAACTGAGCAAACTCTTGTCGATTTCACCCTGCCCTCATCGAAACGAACCTGTGAAAGACGAATATTCGTTCCCTGCGCGTTTGTCTGAATACGGCGACTTTGAAAATCGTTTTCAATCGTTGCAAGGAAAATGGCCTAAATATCTGGGAGGACCTACCCCCTAAGAATTAGCCAGAGCCAGATTTTTCTACTTGGGCAAAGGGAATAAAGTCAAACGCTTGAGTTGTGGCGTGTCACTACACTAGTGGGAACAACAAGATTCGGCATGCCTAAATCATGCTCGATGGTCTCTGAATTGAGAGTATTAAAATATGAAAGATTACCAACACCTATTAAGAGAACTGTCTCCATTGAATTGGGGTCAACGTGTGGTGTGTGTCTTAGTGACTTGTTTTCTGGGATTTCGTTTATCAGCCGATTCCTTGTGGACTCTTTACGAACAATACTTGCCACCAAATAAAATATGAAAGTGGTCCCTTTAAATGAGCACAAGAGACACATTTTGTTCAAAACCTTGTGTTTTCATCTGGATACTTATCGACCTCTACGGGAAAAAAAAAGATTCGTCACTTTTTAGGTACCGAAGATGTCTATGGCGATGTGTGTGTAGCTTGTAACTTGCACCCTCACTGGACAGATGTACGTGACTGGAACAATTGGGGTTTTGAGGCTTGGATAAAAGAAGTGGCCAATTATTCTCAAGAGTTGTGATCTTCCATTCTTACGTTCAAGGAAAAAAAGTAATTATTAAACCTTTGTTAGTGACATTGCTAGAAGAACTCGTCACAGAAGACAACCACTCCCTTCAGGACAAGACTTTCATGGTCATTCCTGAAAGACCATTCCGGGATGACATCTGTGTGAATGTACCCCATGCAGAGACAGTAAGAACGTTACACACTGTCCCTAGGACACCTTGGTTACCAAGAACATGTTGTATAGTGACTTGTTTATATTCCATTTTGATGTTTTGATGTGTTTTTATTGCTGTACTTAACAATATAGCTTTTATGTATTTTTGTCTATCGTGTTGTTCCATATTACTTTGCAATAAACGTGTCCTGAAAAAGTATAAAAACTCTTGTCTTGTCTGTCTTCGTGTCAGAAGTGACATTCCTTGCACAATGGCTACCTCTGCTGTCTCTGCTACCTCTTCCTCCACTTTCAAAGTCATCGACGAACACTTAGATCGTACCAGTTGGGAGGCCCTGTATTTTTGCCATCCCTATTACATGTTAACTGCCGGACCTAATGGTTCAGGCCAAACTGAATTTGTCAAACGTTCGATCGAACATAAACATCATTTGATAGATCGTCAACCTCAACGGATTGTGTGGTGTTACAAAGAGTGGCAATCGTCGTACAGTCTCTTCAGAGAAAGTCAAGGCAATTCTATCGTGTTTGTGGAAGGCGTTCCTAGCGAAAACGACGGAATCGTGTCTGTTCCCAGTCAAACCCATCTGACCATTTTCGATGACATGTTAGGAGAAGGCAAAGAAGAAATTAAACTGTGGTTAACGCACCGTCAGTCTCAATGCTCATTACGTGGTCTTGTTTAAAAGCCCTAGAGATAAATCGCAAGTGCAAGTCTTAGTCAAGCAGTTAGGAACGCCTTCGCTGACTCATGCGTACGACAATGCCACTCAAACCCCACACGCCTATTTACTCTTGGATTTAAAACCCACTAGCCCCGATTATTTGCGATTTCGTACCCAGCTGTTTCAACACTTGTGTCCAGACTGAGGGCCTTTCGTGTACACGTCCTCGTCGTCGACTTAACAGGCAATCAATAAAAATCTCGGACACTTTGGTTCTGTCTCACACAGCGTCAACATGACGTCCCTTCAGTCTTATCTTTGCGTCAAATTGATTCGTGCCTTGCATGACATCAATCGAGAACAAAATCCACAAATACGTGCTCGTGTCGTAGAAGCCAGAAGTCATTCATCTTCTAAATCCAAAGGAAAGGAAAGGAAAGGACTGCCTCCTCGTTTAGTCAAACATGGGGACATGTTGTCCGTCCTGTACAAAGCTTCTCCACCCATGCGAAAAAACTCATTCAAACTACCTCCAAAGACGTCATCAACACCGTGTGTGAATGTTGTTTGAACATCTTGAAAGGCACGATACCTTTGTCTAAACACCAGAACAAATGCTAAGCCAAACATCGTCACGTTGTTTGCCAAAATGTCCAAAAGAAAATCCCCATTCGTCAACCCCAAAACCATCATCCAAGAAGCCAGACTATACGTGCGCCGGGTGGAAGCGTTACCTAAAGTAGGAAACGACATCAGTCACACTTTGAGCAGAACGACAGCCTAGTATCCGATACGACGCGTGGAAGTGAAAACGTTCACCATTCCCAAGGGCCAGCGATCCTTGATCGAAGATCATCTGTTCCATGGACAGTTACCCAAACGTTTAATCCTTGGTATCGTCGAGAATTCAGCTTTCAACGGAGCCTTCAATTTTCAACACTTCGGTGTGTCCAGAATCGAACCTGACTTTAAAGAGAAGACTTACTTGAGATCGTATTTGTTCCTGTACAAAGCCACTGGACATTTAGGAACCAACACCCGGTCACGGCATTACGTACGACCATTATGCAGTAGGCTATGCTTTGTGGACTTTTGATTTCACACCAGACCAAGGCAGTTACGAAGGACATTTCCACCCTATAAAATCCGGCCAGATTCGTGTGGAAATTCAGTTTAAAAACCGAGAACCTGATGAAACGGTGAACGTCACATTGCATGCCGAGTTCGACAATACCATAGAAATCAACAGCTTGAGAGAAGTCAGTCTAGACTATTAGAAACTATGGAAGACTGTAATCCTACTTTGAATAGTGGAGAATCTATGGAAATGGCATGAGAGGAGACCGTGGAAGTAGAATCTCAAGATAAGGACGAAACGGACAGAGTGATGAAGTCCAGATGGCCAGAACAAGAACAACATTTAGTCTCCTGTTTTGCCAAACACCTGGCAGGAACAATTACAAAATTGATCAAGAAAGATTATTATGGATGTGAAAACGATCATCCAAGACAAATTTAGCACGATAAATGTCTGATACTGAGTCAAGAAGAAAAATTAGACGAGTATCTGGAAGAAGCTTGGAGCCTCATCTCGGAAGAACCCGTGGTGCATCAGTGGTATAAAGACTTGCGTGAACATTCCTCTCCTTCATTGATGACTCTAGAGATCCATCACATCGAAGTTCTCTTGGCTCAGAGTACGGAGACGAAACGAAGAAACGGTTACTTGTCAGACATTTTCAAGCAAAAGGCCAGGATTGCACTGAAGAAAACACAACACTGCTTCTTGGAATCCTGTCGTATGTGCTAAAGATGAACAGCCTTATAGCAAACCTCAAGACCATCAAGCTTATGTCACCAACACGGACGAAAGTCATCTCCCAGGAAGCCCCTGAGTATCCTTCTACTTTCCTAAAGAAGATTGTGTGAAGTATTTCCGTTCGTATGGATTGTCCCCTTTGGAACACGATATCATCGACTTTATGAGAAGAAATGCTCAGACAACACGATTCAATAACGTAAAATTACAAAGCAAAGATTCCATGGTGTGTGGACAATATTGTGTGTATTATCTTCATCAACGCGGACTTGGATATTCTTTAGAACATTTAGTGACTTATTTTGATCGTTACTAATCTAGAAACGATGACAAAGTAGATCGATGGTTTTGTGACCATTATGGCTATCTTTTGTTTTTAGCTAGGAAACGTAGTGTACATCAATGGCCCAATGACTTCCAACATTGGAAGTCTAGCTTCACTTCACAGCGTTGTCATCCTTGTCCAAGATAGTATGTTATTAGAAAAAAATGTTAGTTTATTGGACTGTTTATTTAAAAATGCATGTATTGTTACTTGTTGAATGTTAGTTATTTGAATTAAAATGTTGTGTTTTGAATAAGGCGTCTGTAGTTTATTTTACATTTTTATGACTTCTCTCTATCCTTCAAATCAAACTATTCTAGCGTTCCGATTCTAAACAGTGTAGGGATGTTTTCGATCACGTCGGCGCTTGCACAGTAAAAATCGGGGTAGTCTCCAGTCTAACCATAACTAAACAAAAGCACACACACACCCATAAAGGGAGCACTATCCTCCAATTCTAATAACGAACCATTGGCAGGACCAACACTCGAAAAACTACTCAATGAAATCAATACATATCTAATTAGCAGCCTCTGCTCTAAGGAACAAAAATTAGAACAGGTAATTAGCAAACTCCAAAACATCCTAAAGGTAACAACATAGCACACACACACCCATATAAACAATCAATAAAGGACCACTTTACCAATGAACAATACAACAAAACCGCAATATAATAATATGGCAATGGAATGCTAGAAGTTTAACAAGTAATATTAACGAACTAAAAATTAAGCTACAAAACCTAGCTGTCAAACCAGATATAATTTGCATACAAGAGATCAAAATAACTATCAAAACTAAACAACTACCCAGAATTCCAGGTTACGCCACAGGCTATTTCAAAAATCAACCACATGACAAATGGGGGGGGAGGGCTTATCCATATTTATAGTAGAAAACATACCAAATGTAACAACAGTAACCGTAACACCATCCACAGATAGCAATGAAGCAGTTGAAATACAGTCCATTATAGTCCATACAGGAAGGAGTCACATCCAATTATTTAACATTTACGACCCAGGGGGAAATTGCAACGTATCTAACTCAACTACATATGGACAAATAAACGAACACAGACGGGTGGACCAGATCATCATCTGTGGAGATTTCAATGCCCATAGCGAGCTGTTAGTGGAGGGGAGGGGGTAGTACGACGGACAAAAGAGGCAGGTTGATTGAAGCTTGGACTGCTGAGTCCAACCTGAGCATTCTAAATGACGGCACAAAAACACGCCTTAAACCTGAAAATGGTCTCATGCCCGCCATCGATCTCACCATTTCCTCGCCATCAATAGCTCAGGCAGCAAACTGGTGGGTGAATCAAACTGACCCTCTGGGCAGTGACCACTTCCCGGTAATAGTTATCCTACAGATGACGGTCCAGTTTCACTCGCTCAAAAGAACCCCCAGATGAATATATTCTAAAGCAGATTGGACAACATTTAAAGAATACCTAAGTAAAGCAAACACCAAAAACTTAGAAAGCGATAATACTAATAACTACTATGAAAAGCTGATTGATATCATGCTACAGACAGCCGCCACCAACATACCCAAAACTAGTGGTAACCCTAATAAACAAGCTGTCCCATGGTGGAACGAAAAATGCAAGCAAGCCATAAAAGATAAGAAAAAAGCGCTCAATAAATTTAGATGCTCAGATAACTCTATCGATTTCACTACCTATAAACAAAGGGAGAGAAACCTTAAAAACCTAATAAAGCAGGCAAAAGAAACAACTTGGCATGATAACTGCACTAACATCAATATTACTACTAGTACTAAAGACGTCTGGGATAAAATTAGAACAATTAGAGGGAAGTCAACTAACACCACCCCCAAAATAATTGGTGCCATTACAAACAAAGAAAAAGCTGATCGTCTAGCTCAGTATTTCTCAGATATGAGTAGTAACACCAATCACACCCCAGCATTCCAATTACATAGGGACAAAGTAGAACAAACTCATAAAAATTTATTTAGAGACCTTGGTCACAAAGAATCTAACCTAAATAGGGACATTACAACTTACGAATGGGACCAAGCATTAAAAACAAAAAATGAAACATCTCCAGGGGAAGATCAAATAGGATACACCATATACAAAAACATACCAAATAACATTAAACAGTCAACTATTAAACTACTAAATAAAATATGGACCACAGGCAAGCTACCTGATAAATGGAACATGCAATAGTAATACCCATACCCAAACAAGGTAAAGACCCAAATGACAGCAACTCTTACAGACCCATCTCCCTAACAAATAAAATCTGTAAGATCATGGAAACCATAGTTACCAACCGACTCAAACACCATCTAGGGAGCAACAATTTAATTTCTCACAACCAGTGCGGGTTTAGAAACAAAAGAGCCACCACGGATCAACTCATACGATTGGAAACCGCAATCAAATTAGCGTTCAACTCTAAATGCAAAGCTGACAGAAATTGAATTGCAATATTCATTGACCTTGAAAAGACATTCGACCTTGTATGGACTAAAGGCTTATTAGCAAAATGTAACCACTACGCTATCACATGACGAATTTTAATTTCATTGAAAATTTACTCACCGACCGTAAAATAACAACTAGAGTTAGCGTTACCTGCTCTGAATTACACCCCCTTGAAAATGGTACACGACAAGGGAGCGTACTCATCCCCACCCTATTCAACATCATGATTAATGACTTGGACACAAACTTAACATCTACTCTAATTGAACTTTCACAATTTGCTGATGATATTTGACTATAGAGAGCGGGGAACCCCTCCAACCACAAAGTAATAGGTGAAATTCAATCAAGCGTAAACAATATAGGGAAATGGGCTGACAATTGGGGCTTCAAGCTATCCCATGAAAAAACTATTGCAGTGCATTTTTCCGCAAAACGTAAATTCCAACTTCAGTACCCAAAACTCACCATTCAAAACCAAGAAATACAATTCGTAAAGGTAGCTCGATTTCTAGGTATGTATTATGATTCTCACCTAAACTGGGGGCACCACATAAACGAACTAGTCAAAAGATGCAATAAAGACTTTAACCTTCGAAAAAACCACCTGGGGATCCAATCAAGAAGCCTTACTAGTATTATATAAAACATTAATTAGGTCCTAACTAGATTACAGGTGCCAAATTTATAACTCAGCACCCAAACATCACCTAAAGAAATTAGACAGCATACAAAGAAATGCTTTAATAATTTGTACTGGCGCACTACCATCGACATCACTAGTGAACTTAAAATCCTAACTGGAGAACTGCCGCTCCACCTTAGAAGGCAAGAACTCATCCTCAGATACCCAGCCAGACTAACAACGCACCCTGATACACACCCCACCCAGCTAGCTATTAATAAATATAACAGACCTTTCAACACTAAACTATTACAAAACTTACCTGTAGGGAAACTAATACATCAACTAGCCGAACAACTTCCCATAGAAAACTTTCAAGCAGAAATGATGAACCACTATGGCACCGAGCCATGGATTAATATCAGCCCTTCAATTAACACCCTCATCACGAAATGTGGTAATAAAAAGGAACACGAACACCAACTAAAAACAATTAGTATAGAAGATATTAACACCAAATATCCCAATTTTATTGAGATTTACACTGATGGCTCCAAAATAGCAGAACCACCTTGAACAGCAGAAGCTTACGTAAGTCCGGAATTTAACATCAGAATAGGACAAAGATTACCTAACCATTGTTATATATACACAGCAGAATTCTGGGCCATTCCTGAAGCCCTCCAATGGATAGTAGAAAACAAATTACCCCAAGCGGTAATAATAAGTGACTCGCTAAGCGTCATAAATTCAATACATAACAACACCACCAAATCAAGAGAAAGCTATCTTAGACAAACTAATATATTGCTTAAAAAACTAAACAATAATAACATTCAAATAGAGTTCATGTGGATACCATCCCACATTAACATACCAGGTAACGATTTGGCCGACTTAACAGCAAAACAAAAACTAAACGAACCCACGCACATACACCTAGACTATAGCACATATGAACTTTATAGCATATCAAAAAATCTCATTGACAGCAAATGGCAGGAATTATGGAATTCAAACACCCAAGGCATGACACTAAAAACCATCATTAAATAAGTCAGTAGAAACAGGCAACCACCCAAAATCAATGGCAATGACCGGAAAATCATAAATAAACTACTCACTGACAAAACCAAGTTGGCCAGCAGCTTCGGACAGTATTTAGGACCACAACCACACAACCCTAATTGCTACCATTGCCGGGTCCCAGAAGATTTAGAGCACATCTTCAATAACTGCCACAAACATACAACGGAAAGGGCTAAGTTTAAAGCTAAACAAAGTAAGATTGGATCCCCAGCCACGTACCCAGAATTCTTGATGAATACCAATCCCAATATTAACCTAACATTTGAAAACATCATTAGTTTCATTTACGAATCAAATTTAATTTTTAAAAAAAATTTAATCAAATCAATATCAGTCATGATACAAAAAGAAAATTAACCAGTCAAAGATATAGGTAATCAGGCTAATTAACTAGGGGACCCAGATCAATTGTCTTTGAGCGTTCACAAGACCCGGAAGCTCGGCAAAGACACCTATCTGGAACAAAAATATACCTAGCCTGAAATTCTAAATGTCTCAACCTCAAAATAAATAACAATCAAAGTTTAATCAAGTAAAACAAAACTAAATAATAAATCTAATAAAAATTACATTAAATTAAAATAAAAATTGATTAATTAAAAATAGGATCTCAAACTAAAAAAAAAAAATATAGAAAAACATGCTAATCAACTAGGGATGGCCCAGATCAGGTGTCTTTGAGAGTCCACAAGACCCGAAAGCTCGGCAAAAACACCTATCTGTAACACAAATATACCTAGCCGGAAGCTCTAAATATCTCAACCTCAATAATAAATAGCAATCAAAGTACAATCATGTTGAACAAATTTAAATAATAAAACCAATTAAAATCACACTAAATTAAAAGAAAAAAAATGTTTAATTCAAAATATGATCTCAAACTTTTTATTTAATACATACATACATACATACATACATACATACATATATATATATATATATATATATATATATATATATATATATATATATATATATATATATATATATATATATATGAAAACAGGCTAATTAACTAGGGGTGACCGAGATCAAGTGTCTTTGAGCGTCCACAAAACCCGAAAGCTCGGCAAGGACACCAATCTGGAACAAAATATACCGAGCCTGAAATTCTAAATATCTCATCCTCAACAATAAATAGCAATCAAAGTATAATCAAGTTGAACAAAATTAAATAATAAATCCAATTAAAAACACACTAACTTAAAATAAAAACTGATTATTAAAAATAGAATCTCAAACTTTTTTTAAAAAAACATATAGAAAAACAGGCTAATTAACTAGGGATGACCAGGAACAAGTGTCTTTGAGCGTCCGCAAGACCCAAAAGCACGCCTGTCTGGAGCAAATCAAGTAAAACAAAATTAAATAATAAATCCAATTAAAATCACACTAAATTAAAATAAAAACTGATTAACTAAAATAGGATCTCAAACTCAAAAAGAAACCCCAATTCTTCCCTATTTCTTTCTTCTTAAACAACATCCTGCATTCATACTGATGAACAAACACGCCTGTCTGGAGCAAATCAAGTAAAACAAAATTAAATAATAAATCCAATTAAAATCACACTAAATTAAAATAAAAACTGATTAACTAAAATAGGATCTCAAACTCAAAAAGAAACCCCAATTCTTCCCTATTTCTTTCTTCTTAAACAACATCCTGCATTCATACTGATGAACAAACACCTCTATGAAATCCACTCACTCAACCTAGGTGACAGCCATACAAATACCTAGAATTACTCACAAGACCCCAAAACTAGATCACATAAGGTGGTCTTGAACCCAGACCATCAGGACCGTCCACATTAAGTGGCTCAACTCAAACAGTTTTGGAAACAAAGACCCCAAATTATCACATATATGGTGGTCTAAACTCCAAAGACCATCACGTCCAGCAGCACAAGGCTGCAAAATAAAACTCAGACTTAGGAAATAAGACCCCAAATTAGCACGCATAAGGTGGTCTAAACTCCAAAGACCATCAGATCCAGCAGCACAAAGCTGCAACACAAAAAGCAATTATAGACCGCTAAGACCCAAAAACACTCATACCAACTAAAGTGGTCTCAAAACCCAAGACCATCAAGGCCCGCCACACAAGGTGGCAATATCAATAAAATATTGCTGTCAACCTAGGTACCTATCTCTAACCATCTCTAAACAGCACAGAGTTATCCTCCAAATTATGCAGGACAACACTTTAAACAAGGTACCCTGGAGCTTGGAAGTGCCATCCTGTGCCATGAAACCGCCTCCCAACCCATAAACCACTCCTCCTTTACCACGACCGGACATAAAAACACCATGCGTACAGTGCACGCCCAAATTAGCAGTATAGACGAGTGTGTGTTGGGTCTAATCCCACTCATTACATTCAGCAAACATAACAACTTAAGTAATGAGTGCGTCCAATCGCACTCACTACGGCCATACATTCAGACCGCTAGGAACTAATTAGTACCTCGATCTGACGGTCTAATTAATACGTGTTCTATGAACACATAAAAGCCTGGGGGATGTTGCTCTCCTTCCTTCCCCCAGGAGTAATTAACAAGCAATCTGTGCGTGCATAAAACAGTCGCACATGTCCGACAGGACGAAACGATTTACATCGTGTCAGGCAAAGTCTGATACAGAAGCCTGAAGAGATAGAGAATGTCAGAATGTTGAAAGTGACTGAAGACCTGATAAAAGAACTTTTCAGAGAGGAATTCAAAAAGGAGAAAGAAAAATGAACGGATAAGTACAAACTTCAGAAACAGCAGAGAGAGCATCAGCAACAAAGCAGCTGCAGGAACCAGACAGAGGTTTTCTCGACTGCCGTGTTATATTAGACCATGAACTAGCTATATGCTATACATGACATAGCTCTCTCATACAATTTGAAGGACTGGACTGTCCTGGGCCACATCTGTATTATATGAGGCCATGTATATACAAGACCATAGCTATGTTATATGATGCCAGAAACTGAACTATACAGTACCACAGCCATATTACACAGGACCATGGTCATGTTATATGATGCCAGGAACTAAATATACATACCATGACCATGTTATATGAAGCCAGGGACAGAGCTATACAGGACCACAGACATGTTATATTAGACCATGAACTAGCTAAACATGACACATCTATGCCGTAAGAGGCCAGAGATAGGGCTATTCAGGACCACAGCCGTGTTATATGAAGCCTAGCACTGTTTTATAAACTGTGGCACTTATAGTGAGTGATAACAGAATTTGACAACAATTTATCTTGAAATAAAGTTGCAAAGATATTAACAGAACAATTATTGTGGATTAAACAGCACGGCCGTCACATGTTAATTTTGCACCGTGTGTATGATACCAATTCCTTACATGTCAATGACATGTAACAACCTGTTCAAGGCTGGCAATTTTTCTGGACGCTCTGATGTCCTCCGCGTCTAAGACAAATTTATACTAATATCTGAGCTATTGAGAGTGCCTTAATAAAGTTTAGGTACATCCTGACGGGACTCGTTCAATCAGCAAAGAGAAAAAGAGAAAACGGTTTCCCATTTAGTGCAGGATTTTTTTTTGATTAAGTTATATTTCATTTCACATCTTAAATTCATGCATTTGCCGTGCTCTGAAAGGAATACAGGAAATTTGACAAATCTGAATATTTTAAAGTATCCTCAAAGGGACATTGGGCCCAATGAGATGAGAACACACAGGGCCCAGTGAGATGCAATCGAATCAAATATAAACTTATTCAGTGAGGAATAACAATTAGTGTTTGTATAATTCTTCAATTTGCACATGATGCAAATTATGCTTCCTTTCACTGACATTATAAAAACGTTCACAGATATTACAAAATTATTATTGACAAGAATGTTCCCTTCATAATACATGTAAGTCTGAATTTGTAATTGCTAGGTTAAAATTGGGTTTGGGAAGTTAGACACATTACTGTGTAGGAATAAATTCAGGGCCTTAAAATATGATATGTGTTAAATGTGGAGCCCCACCTTGTATGTGTTGTCCGTAATAGTGAGTGGTAATTGAAAAACAAATCAACAACAAACGGCTCTTTTTGGGGCCATCCAAATTTATTCGATCCCTATGTCTAAAATGTCTTTATAGTTGCGTTATGTCTATGCTTACACACAACTAATACGTAAAAACCTCCACATATGCTAGTGGACAGGGTTTGTCTGTAAACACTATCTATCCTTGATATATTTGCGCGTGATAAGTCTGTATATTTAGCCCCTTCGTTTAACGTCCAACGCTTTTCTTGTCTGATAGTATCTTTATGAGTTTGCCAGTACAAATATCTAAGTATTAATCACTACTTACAGCTTGTTGAATAATATAATGCTGGAAACTGGAGAGTAACCAAAACATGGGTGTTGGAGAGTAATACCGAAATTTGTGTTGGATAATACTCACGCATAGCTGTTGGAGAGCTATCAAAAAGTAGGTATTGTATAGTGCTCAAAGTTTTGGTGTTGTATTGTACACACAGAGCGGGTGTTGGATATTCCTCAAAAAGTGGGTACTGAGTACTAATCAAAAAGAGGATGCTGGATAGTACTCAGACGTAGGTGTAGGATAGTATTTCAAAAGTGTATGTTGGATGTTAATAAAAATGGTAGGGTTTATGTTGGATAGTATATCAAAATGTGTGCGCTAGATAGCAGGTGGTATGTGCTTGATTGTCATCCCGAAAATTTAACATTACATTCCTTAAGGGACCAACAAAAAATCAACATGAAAATTGCCATGACACTCAGAAGCGAACATTATATTTCTATCAGAGTTCCACGCAGCTAAATACATTTTTAGCATTGTCGTTTCTATCAGGGACCATCTTCGCTCGACATAGTTATGATATGTTAACTTATCTACACCTTGGCGGATCGATCCGATATTGCAGTGCGTTGCTCTAGCTACATCCATTGGATTTCACGAGTTGCATCCCTTATTATATAATACCAACTTACCAACAACGTATTTAAGCAGTACATTTGCCAAAAATGGTGGAGTCAATTGACTTCAAAGGATGCCTTGTATGTTTAACATCGAAAGTCTGACAACGTGTCATAACGAGGTCATACATGTGTATTTTGAGAGAAAGGATGTATTTATGCAAAAACGGACCGACAATGGAAATCGATTATTTATGAGTGAATTCCAGTTGCGTGCTCCCTTTGTCTCGATCATAGAAGGATAGTTCTAATTTGAACAACTTGATTTTGATTGGATTCAGTGGACTGTAACTTCTCCAATATAATTCACAAACTCGAAGCACTGAAATGTCAGGTCGATCCGTCAAGGTGTAGATAGGTTAACATATCGGAACCTTGTCTAGCAAAGATGATAGGAGGCAGGAATAGCATCCCAATGTTAAATCTAAAGACACTTTTAACATAGTCTTTCCCATCAGAGGCTAGAGTGTCATCTTCATGTTAAACCTAAAGACACTTTTAACATAGTCTTTCCCATCAGAGGCTAGAGTGTCATCTTCGTGTTAAACCTAAAGACACTTTTAACACTGTCTTTCCCATCAAAGGCTAGAGTGTCATCGTCATGTTAAACCTAAAGACACTTTTAACACTGTCTTTCCCATCAAAGGCTAGAGTGTCTTCTTCATGTTAAACCTACCACTCTCATCGGGATTCACAGTGCCATTTATCTCTAGAGAATAGTGATATCGCTCATTAGGGGTCAAAATGTGGCCAGAGTTTTACATATTACTACCGTTAATCCACCCATCAAGTAAATTATTGTGATTATTGCCTAACCAGACTTCGCGCACATGGAACTAGTATGCTGTGCTGCCCCCCAAGCAATGAGGTTATTACAGAATTCATTCGATAAATAATCCACAATTATACATAACAATTTTTGTTAATATTTATTTCATTGTTGATATTACAAAATCCATTCATTGTGGGGTAACAATTATTACCATGTGGAGATATATCAACCAAAACGGTAGACACTGGATGTTTACTCGAGAGATCACAGTTGCAAATATGACCAAGAGAATAGACTAAGAAAGTGCCAGAAATGCTGCAAAAATAAACACAGATGACCAGGACAGATTGTCAGGTTATGCACTTTCTGAATTCTATGAGGAGAAATAAAAAGTGGGGGGAGTACTTCTTTCGTGAGTTTTGTTGGTTGGAATACAGTTTTTGTTTGGAGCTGATATTACCGAATAACACACGTTGAGTTAGAAACTGAACTGGATTATGTTTGATTTTTAGCAGGATCTGTAAAATTAAGATAGGATTTGGATATCGTGTGGGGTAGCGAAAAAATGTTACTTTCGAGACACACATTTCTTTGACGTATTTTGTTTCTTCTAAGAAAAGTGTCTTATATACTGGCAAAATATTTTCAAAAATACTTTACAAAATTCTCCTCAACTAATATGCCATCACACTTAGAAAAAGGGGAAAAGTTCTCACATGATTAAATATTCAAATTCCCAGGACCGTAATGTCTGAATAGATTAAATTTTAATGTTGTTTTAGTACTTGTGTAAGAGAACTCTGTAACAACTGTTTTCAAATAACAGAGTGACCTCCCGTGAACAGCATATTCGCGGTTATGTTACTGCTTTTCGAATATAAATATGGGGCGAGCACAGATCACGTTAAATTGCACTGATTAATCACCGGTAACTTGACCAGTTGTTGCATTAGCGGTTAGGAAGGAAATTAAAATATTAAATGGCTGCCTATTCACTTGCGAGAGTATGGCGAGCCTACCTGGGTGTCCTGGCTAAGTATCCTTTACGTACAATGGCTTGCACAACCGGTGAGTGTATGTCACGTGGACCCAACACAGTTTGCAACTGTTTTCACAGGCACTTGATTCTGGGTAAACTAATGTGTACACTCGCCATATAACACATTAGTTTCCCAGAATCAAGTGCCTGTGACTGTTTTGTGCCGTTTTATTAACATCTCTCTCTCTCTCTCTCTCTCTCTCTCTCATTTGAGGGTAAGAATCAGTCAAGACCAACCAGAAGTGTCTAATCACCAAAAGTGAACCAACTGAATGAAGGAAAAGAAACCATCAATGAACGAGTTTAATGACTGACTGACTGAACTTGCATTTGTTAATGAAGTGTGTGGTCATTTGACAATGTACATCAAATGAAAATGCTGATTTTTTTAATTGCAGACACCATTTAGTTTTAATGAGGGTTGGAGCCGGGATTTTTTTATTAAAAAAATTGTCTTTTAGGTGAAGATCATTATTTATATTTTATTTTTTCAACTGATTTAATGGACATAATACGTTTCTTCGTTAAAATCATAGATACAATTAGTCCTACATGTAAGACCTTGACGCTGATATTTATGTTATAATAATAATCATAATAAGGACTTTGTATAGCGCCTAATCTTTTGAAGCTCTTAGCGCTTTACAACATTAGACAACACCTATAAGATAAAAAAACATATAATGATATGATTAAAAAAAAAAACACCATGAAATTAGAAAACATTAAAAAAACATGCTGAGAATATTTAAGGTAGGAAACATTATTAGGTCTTTAAGTTTGTTCTTGCAGTCGAAAGTAAGTGAGTTTTGAGAGCCCTCTTGAATGTGATCACCGTGTCTTTGTGTCTAAGTTCAGTGGGCAATTCATTCCACGTTGCTGGGCCCAGGTATGCAAAAGAACGCTGTCCATATGACTTTGTTTTCATAGTGGGAATAATGAGTGTATGATTGTCAGAAGAGGAGCGTAAGTAGCTTGCTAAGCGGTCCCTCAATTAAATTATTTTGTGAAAGCTATTGGGAGCAGTCAGATTAAAATCAAATCTCTACTGTCCTGGAATATCTAACAGCGACCACTTAGGGGTCACATTTTGGTGATCTTTGAATTGGCCAATGGAAATGCAGCTTTCAGAAATCTGAAGGTGAATCAAGTGGTTTTGCACATGTTGATGCTCTTCAGCCATACTGCACTAAAACAAAAACAACATGTGCTATGTCCTACATTGTAACAATATTTTCATGCAAGCTCTTTGTGAGCCAGGATTTTCTGCCCATATGTTCTGGCCCTCCGGGCCCCATCTCCATATCACCAGGAAGATTAAGTGGTCCCTCGATTAAAATTATTTTGTAAATGCTGTTGGGAGCAATCAGATTAAAATCAAATCTCTACTGTCCTGGAATATCTAACAGCGACCACTTAATGGTCACATTTTAGTGATCTTTGAATTGGCCAATGGAAATGCAGCTTTCAGAAATCTGAAAGCGAATCAAGTGGTTTTGCACAGATTGATGCTCTTCAGCCATACTGCATATATGAACATCTAAGACTACATCTGATTGGCTGATAAAATTATCATTTGTGCTAATAAATTAGATCCCCAGAATGTGACCCATAAGTGGGCGGAGTCGGATCTTCATGTTGGGCAGTGGAGATCTGATTTCAGTTAGATTGTTTGTGTTGTAATTGTGAAATGATGCATGAAAGTAACTCTTGGGCTGTCTAAGTTATGTTTGAAATTTGTTAAATAATCAAGCACAACAGATATTTTATTAATAAAAACATAGATTGTTAGAAAGCAGGGAAACATCGATGTGGACATATATTTTCACATTCCAAAGACTTATAAAAATGTTACTAACAGCCTCCTTGCTAGGTGCTCAGCATTAAGAGGTTAGTATTAGGACTGGTCAGACTGGTGTAAGGATAATGTGACTGGGTGGGACATCATGCTGTATTTCTACTGTATGAGGTCCCAGTGCTAGACATTACTATAAACTGCCACACTGCAGACATCATAGTGATATGACTGAAAATTTTGTAAAGGTACATTAAAAATCCAAATCACACACGCACACATACATTAAATATATGTTGTATACATTGTATACCTATCTTTCCAACAAAATCATAATAGAAATATCTTTACCAATATCTGCATTAAGTACACACCATTTAAAAATAGAAGGTGGCAGATATGAACAAATTAAAAAATAATGAAGGCCAGCCTTTGATTATGTATAGGACAAAAAGAGTATGCATTTGTTTTCTCTTGAGAGAGTTAAAGAATAATATTAATCCTGAATAATGAACTTAGAACAAAGATCAAAGACATCACTATAAACTGCCACACAGCAGATATCATAGCGATATGGCTGAAGAAATGTTAAAATCAAAATCACATGCACACACACACACACATGCTAGACTAATATATGTGTAGGAACCCCATTAAGGCCCTGAATCGATTCCTACACAAGAATGTGTCTAACTTCCTAAACCTAGTTTTAACCTGGAAATTTCAAATTCAGATTTATATGTATTATGAAAGGAAATTCTTGATCAATAATAATTGTTAAATGCCTGTGAACTTTTTAAAATAATAATGAGGGAAGCATAATTTACATTATATACAAAATCAAGAATTATACAAATACTCATTATTATTCCTCGCTGAATAAGTTTAAATTTGATTTGATTGCGTCCAGTGTTATCATTTGACTTGGCCCTATGTACCTTCGAGGATATTTAAAGTTTTCAATCACATGTGCTCCTTTCAGACCACTGCAAATTCATGAATTTAGGATTTGAAATGAAATATCACTTCATCAACAAAAAAAAACATTTCACTCAGTGGGAGATAATTGGCTTGTCTTGATCTCTTCGGTGATTGAATGGGTCCCGTCAGAATGTACCTAAACTTTATTAAGGCACTTTCAATTGCTCAGGGGGCCCCGAGTGGCCGAGTGGTCTAAAGCGCTCACCGTTCCGGATCACTGCCATCTCACCTCTGTCTGTGTATGTTCGAGTCCAAGGCTCGGCTAGCGTGGGTACGTGGGAGAGCCTGCCAGTAGCTTCTCATGGGTCGGTGGTTCTTTCCTGGGTTTTCCAGGGTTCTTCCTCCACCAGTTATACTGGCCGCCATATATGGCCTATCTTGTGCTGAAAATGGCGTTAAACCCCAGAACAACAAGAACAAAATCAATTGCTCAGATATTAGTATAATGTTGTCATGCATGTGGCAGTAGTACTATATGGCTAGACCCATGTTTCATATAACATGCCTATGGTCCCATATAGCCCTGTCCCTGGTCTCGTATAACAGGGAAGTAGTCCTGTATCAGTAGCCCCTGACCTAGTGTCACATGGTCCTTTATAACCCTTACCCTGGCTTCATATACCATGGCCATGGTTCTGTATAACATAGCTATGGTCCAGGACAGTCCAGTCCTTGGTTGTGTATGACATAGCTGTGTCCTGTATAGCAAGTGCCTGGCTTCATATAACATGGACATTTTTCTGTATAGTTAGTCCCTGGCTCCTTATGACATATGTGGGCCTGTATAACCAGCTCCTGACCCCTTATAACATGGCTCTGGTCCTTTATATCCCAGTCCCTGGCTTGATTTAACCTAGCTGTCTTCATGTATACCTTTGTCACTGGGGTAATATAAGTACTAGTACAGTCCAGTCCCAGACTTAATATAACATAGCCAAGATCATGTATAGCCAATTCCTGGCTTAATGCAGTGAAGTGTTCCTAACTAGTCCATTTCATGGCTTCAAATGACCTAGCTATGATCCTGCATATAGCCCTGTCAAAGACATCATACAGCATGGATATGGTCCAGTACAGTCAAGACCCTGGCTTCAAATAGTATATCTCTGGTGTGTATAGCCCTGTCAAAGACATCATACAACTTAGATGTGGTCCCTTATAGCCCACAACCTTCATTCATATAACATAGCTGTGGTCCTGTGTATGTCCCTATCAAAAGAAGTCATATAACATGGCTGTGGGCCTTTATAGCCCAATCGCATCGTAATGTAACATGAATGTGGGCCTCTTTAACCAGCCCGTGGCCTCCTATACTTGGGATGTCATTATGGATATAATTTTCAGAATCTACATTACAGAGTCTATAGCATTATAAACTTTATAGTTATTTCTGAAATATAAGGCAACCTCATATATTGGCAGGGACGTCTGTATACATGATTCCTTGCCTGATATGCAGCTCAATTTACTTGACTTGTAAGCCTGTATGGCACAATGGTAACACTCATGTTGTATCCTTTCAGTCTTGGGTCTGATCTCTGAAATACGTATATGTAGCAGTCCACCCTGTTCTCACTTGTAATGACATAAGCCATAATGAACACACCCAGCCTACATCTGGGCAGGCAAGATGACATAAGCCATAATGATCACCCCATGCCTACATCTGGGCAGGCAAGAGGGCATAAGCCATAATGATCACCCGATGCCTACATCTGGGCAGGCAAGAGGATATAAGCCCTAATGACCACGCCATGCCTACAACTGGGCAGGCAAGAGGACATAATGATCATAATGGCCACATTTCCTTTGTTTTAATATGGAAGCATAAAATACTATTAAGGGAAAAACATGGTTCATTTGACTCCACTATCATGTCTGAGTCCATAGCCACACTTTACACTGATAATATTTCTAGAGAGAAAAGAATTGTTTCAGGTTTTGTACGACATTCAGCAAGGTAGAGAACTTTCACACTTATGTTTTATTTCAGGGACACTGATGTGTGCAGGTGATTTTATTGCACAAGTAGCCATTGAAAAAAGGGGATTTTATCGTCTTCAGAAATATGAAGTCAAGCGAAGTTTACGTTTTCTCGGATATGGTCTTTTTCTGGCTGTAAGTAATGTCTTCACTGTATCTCAATCAAACATTGATTTTGCTTTGAATTATTTTTATGCCAGTAGGCATCATTATTATGCATTTGTCCATTTCTATCAAACTTAAATGTACAGTCAAGAAATTTGATAGTGCATTCATACTAAGTAGAACTTCCAACCAGCAATGGTAGGTCAGAGTGGCTTGCTTTCATGCTTTACTTCTTATGCTATGATTTCTTTTACGTATAGTGCCATATCTTACAGTTATTCAGTGAGATATAACTTATTTGTGGAGTGAAAAAAAGAACTTAATTGGATCTTTGATTTTAAGATACCCAACTTACATACAGTATCAAAAGTCACTTACAGTGACCTTTATAATGCCACTGATTATAGGTCATACATTTGGTGGGCATGCAAAACATCGCATTCCTGATCTTTGTATCATAAAAAGGTGGTATGGGTTTGAAGCTGTAACTAGCGCTTGACACAGATTAAAGTCACAGTTGTACGGATCATTAGCTTCAATCTTCAAACCAATATCACACAACTCCAAGTCCTGTGGCAATGGGAAAGTGACGAAACAGCAAGTGAGGATAACACTTTAAGCTGCAGACAAGAGTATGCACTCAGGAAGCTAGGATATTGTGTTGCTTCTACTGGACTTGAGCAGAGTGGAACTCTGCTGCCCCTGAGTGGCTAAGCGGCACATTTTAGGATTGCTCTGCTCACCTTTGTAGCATGAGGAAGGGGCTAAAAATAGCCTGCTTCATCTTACCCAGCCAACATACCAAAGATTGCAGTGATCCCATCCTTGTGGTTGATCATTGTTATGTATATTTGATTTAATTTAATTATTTGTTTTATAGTTTTAATTTTTTTTTAAATTCCATTACATGGTATTGTAATGTAACTTGATTTACTGGATTTGACATTGTCCAGAAATTCAATTCAATTCAGTTCTGTTTGACCTGACTGTTACATTTTTTTAAACAACTAATAATAGAAATACTGCATCTAGTTTCTGACCGATGATAGTTTTGGTAAACAACTTTAAAAAAAAAATTTTATTCTTTCTCAGAGTAAGAAGTGTTTAGTGAAGACCATACTATGACTACGTGATAATTGTCATGTAACAAACTTCTATTTCCTTCTGGAGAGATGAACTTTTGATCCCCATCCAGGAATCTGTTTTGCGTTGTAGTTAGTCTTATAAATCATGATAAAGGATTATCAGTTTGGCTCCAAACATATGTTGTGACCAGTTTGAGTTGAGATTTTATTTTATTGAATTTCAAGTGATTCTTTTTCCTGGAAATATATAAGTACTTGTACAAAATTCTTGGATAAAAACATTTATTGGAAATTATACTGAATTCAAGACTGGAATAATATTTTCTTTGATTCAACAAAAAACTGTTGACACATCTACACTTTGAAGGTTACAACAGATATCATTGCCTTCCAGTTTGGATTTCATCGGGATTCGAACTCAGTTTCATTCAGGACTTTTAATTAATAGGACTTCTTGTTTTAATTCTTGGATTATTGTTGGATTTGATTTGTAAAACCATAAGTTCTTTTTTCTCATTTTTCACTTGATATTCTAGGGAAATTATTTGTTAAATTTTACAAAGCTTGTTGTCTTCACTCTTTTCTGTTACTTTTTTGTAAGAGCCTAGACTCACAACCATATAACCAAAGAAGAAAAAGAAAACAGTGCTAACCATCGGAACATGGGATGTGTGAACTCTTTTGGACAATGCAGATAAACCAGAGACTGCACTTGTTGCTAGGGAATTTGCAAGATACATTGTGGACTTAGCAGCCTTGAGTGAGACTCATCTAGCAGACAAGGGCCAGCTGTCAGAAGTGGGCAGCAACTATATGCTCTTTTGGAGTGGTCATGGGAGAGAAGAACAATGTGAGAAAGATGTCAGATTTTTATCTAGAGTGCAAACTTCGTAGCCTTCACCAGGACTTCTGTGATTGTGTAATGATTTTACATCTCCCACTGTGAAATAAGAAGAGTGCCATGTTGATCAGCGCTGATACTTCTTGACCAGTGTTGTGAAAGGTAATCAGGCACCCCACATTGGAAAGCTTATAATTCTCGGCAACTTATAAACTAGAGTGGGGACTGAACACCAGGCTTGGACAGGAGTTGTTGGAATGGATGGCATTGGCCAGTGCAACAGCAGTGGGCTACTACTGCTCAAGATGTGCACCATCCTACCAACACCTTCTGTCTACCCACCTGAAACCAGATGTCATGGATGCACCCTCGCTCTAAGCATTGGCATCTCATCAATTATGTCATCACCAGGATGAAGAACAGACAGGATGTACAAGTGATGAAGGCCCTTTATGGTGCTGATTGTTGGATGGACCACTGACTAATTATATCCAAGTTCAACACATTCAGCCCAAGATACATCCCCAAAAGAAAAGGACTGTAAGAAGACTAAACATCTCCTAGCTGGAAAATAGCTCAATCCTCAAAAACATCTTTAGGATCCTGGATAGCAAACTGGAAGACCTGTAGATTGGCCATGCTACTGTGGAAGAGGACTGACACTCTCAATTCCACCACCATTACATTTGGGACTGATGTTATGCAAGAACTTGGACTTGTTTGATGAGAATGAACAAGAGATAAAGACACTGCTAACAGAAGAATACTGCCTACACAGAGTCCATCTGAGCAACCCTTCATCAGCCTCCAGGAGAGTTCAGGTGAAGCTTTGTAAGATAGATGATTTCTTGTTCAACAGTAAAGCAGACAAGATCAGGCATGCAGACAGAAATTACTCTAAGTGCTTCTATGATGTCCTGAAAATTGTATATGGCCCCCAGTCCTCTTGGTCCTCTCCCCTCTTCCTGTGCAGATGGGACAACAATGCTTACTGAAAAGGCTCAGATCCTGGAGTGACAGGCAGAACACTTCAGTGCTATCCTCATCTATCCATCGTTCATCAATGACAAAGCCACAGAATGTTTGCTTCAAGTGGAAACTAATGCTGAGCTGAACACTGCAAGAGATCAAGAAAGCCATCTGTATCTGTTCTGTAGAAAAGCCCCAGATCAGATGCGATACCTGCCAAGGTGTACAAAACCCTATAGTGCTGCTGTAGCTCACAGACCTCTTTGAATCAATATGGAAAGAAAGAGTGGTCGCACATGAATTTAAAGATGCCTATATAGTCCACCTGTACAAGTGAAATAGTAAACATCACTGCTGAGACAACCAGAGAGGAACTTCCCTCCTGTCAATCACTGGCAAGGCACTTTCTTATGTCATGCTCAATTGCCTCAATCATCATCTTGAACAGGGTCTACTGCCAGCAAACCATTGTGGTTTCTGCTCAAGGCAAGAGACAGTCACCATAATATTTGTACACAACAACTCCAGGAGAAATGCCAGGAGCAAAACAGAGACCTATTCACAACCTTTGTTGAACTGACCAAGACGCTTGACACAGCAGCGATAGACATCAGAAGATCATGGCAAAATTTAGCTGCCTGAATAAGTTCATTGCAGTCACTTGCCAGTTCCACGACAGCATGATAGCCCACATAATGGATGATGGCAAACCCTGAAATGCCTTCCCGTTCACAAGTGGAGTCAAACGAGGCTGCTTTATGGTACCCACACTCTTCAGCATAATGTTGCCTCACTCACAGATGCATTCCAAAATAGTGATAAAGCCATCCATGTCAGATACTGATCTGATGGGAAGCAGTTCAGTCCCAGGCAGTCATAAAGATGAAGGAAACAGTCATTAGGGAATTCCTCATTGCTGACCACTGCGCCCTCAATACCAACTCAGAAGAAAACATGCAGACCAGCATAGGCACATTCCCTGAAGCATGCGACAACTACTTACTCCCGATCAGCACCAAATGGGACTGAAGTCATATATCAACCTGCCTCTTGGAAGCCATGTTGCGCATCAGGTATCACAATGAAAGGTCAGAAATGTCAGGCTGTTGACAGCTTCATGTATATGGGCAGAAACCTCTCAAAAATAGACATTGAGGTCAATAGTAGAATTGCCAAAGCTAGCTCACCCTGTAGGAATCTATGTAGGAATGTATGGGACCGCAGAGGAATCAGTCTTACCACCAAGCTGAAAGGATACTATGCTGTAGCGCTCACCACACTCCTGTATGCCAGCTAGATGTGGACTGTCTGTAGCAAACATTCCAGACAACTTGATCAATTCCACATGAGCTGTCTCGGCAGGATTATGTGGATTAGATGGTAAGACAAAATTCCTGACACTGAAGTTCTCATGAGGGCTGTCATCCCATCTGTCTTCATGTTACTGCATACAGCCCAAGTTAGATGGGCAGGACACATCGTCCGCTTGCATGAGGAAGAGATTCCAAAACAGATGCTCTGTAGTGACCTCTGCGAGGAAAATCCCGCTGTTGGAGGACAAAAGAAGCATTTCAAGGACAAACTGAAGATGTCCTTGAAAAATCTGCATATTGACAGTGCCTCAAGGGAGACTTTGTGCAAGACTGTCCCACCTGGCACAGCAAAATCACATCTGCATACATGAAGCAGAATAGCAGAGAATTGTTGACACTCAGAGAAAAGCTGCCAACACCTTTACCTCCATACCAACCCTGTGTGCTCTACATGCTGAAGAGACTTCTGTGCCTGCAATTTGATGATTGTTGCTGACACTGCCATCTGCTTTATGCAGTGTATATTTTTGGATTGCATAAATATTGCAGTCACTGCTGTCTGCTTGTGTGATATATATTTCAGGTTGTATAAATTTGGCAAAGCCATTTCCATCTGTTTGTGTTTAAGTTTTACAAGGTCGCTGCCATCTGTGTTATGTATATTTAAAGTTGTGTAAATATTGCAGTCACTGCCATCTGATTTTGTGATGATTATTTTCTAAGGATGTGTAAATATCTAAAGAACTTAATATTTGAGATTGTAACATGAAAAAATGAATAATATGGCAATAGATCAGTTATTTGTCAGTTTGAAAAGAGAAACAAGGTCGAACAAGTGCATTGGTTTGCTGTGATAAATCTCCATACTCTACACTGGATACCCCCACCCACCACCACTCAGTTTCCTTCTGCATTAGTCACCTAGCTCTATATAATGACTCAGAGGTCTTCATGCATAATGACTCAGAGGTCTTCATGCATAATAACTCAGAGGTCTTCATGCATAATAACTCAGAGGTCTTCATGCATAATGACTCAGAGGTCTTCATGCATAATAACTCAGAGGTCATCATGCATAATGACTCAGAGGTCATCATGCATAATGACTCAGAGGTCTTCATGCATAATGACTCAGAGGTCATCATGCATAATGACTCAGAGGTCTTCATACATAGTCTGCCACATATGCCATGCATCTTCCATTATGAACTTTGGTCTGAAGATACTTGAAAATGTAATACTAACTGAAATTGCGATACATTTGACCTTTGACCCACTTACAAGGACAACATGTGCATGAGCCAAGTATCCAACATAGCCACACAAGTTTGGTGAATTCCTATTTTGGAGTTTAGGAGGAGATTATGATAATATTCCTGATACTATTTACAAAAGCTTGTGAATAAGAACTAGATAAACAAACTATAAACTATTGAATAAGGTGCATTATTTGTTTATACAAAGTTGTAAGAGAGTTAGAACCAGAAGGTAAATTCCACAGTTCAGATATTTTTGGGTAACTTGAATCATCAAACATATTGATCTTGTTTTAGAGTATGAAGTGAGGACTAGTTCAGATTTTCAGATTGTGAACCTTGAGCAATTCTAATGATGCTGTTTCAAATAAGGGACATAGCTACCTCATTTAAATGCATCCTGATAATTCATCATCCCACCTACCATGTGGAGGCATGTGGAAATCACAGTCAAAATTGGTTCTTAAAAAAAGGCCTGATATATTGTTCACCTTATCATTGAAAATGGCACATTAATTTGAATTCTGCATCAAGAAATTTTCAAATTTAAATTTTTTTATTTTTTTATTTTGTAAGATTGTCTTTGACATAAACGTTTTCTTAATAGCAGTATGCAGTGAAATATCAATCAGTGAAAAGTTTGGGATATGCCAGCTGATGGCAACATGGTATGAAACATCAGTTAAAGAAGTTTTTCAAGTGAAATTGGTGCTTTAATTTTATACTTGTTTAATTTGGTTCCAGTCTAATTATTTTCATTTTGATAAAGCTTTTTCTATTCAGGTGTAAGGAGTCAACAGACTGTAACTTTGATGCTCACTTCCATGGAAACATAATTGTTTACTTAGTGCATTTCTTAGGATAACCATTGAAAACTTAATTGTCATTGGGCATAATACAGACTAATTAACAGCTTATTTGTCTCAGCCAGCTTCATTACACTGAAAGATACAGACATCACAGTAACAGCTTTATGTAGGAACAGCCTAAATTTTGTCTTGTTTTCTTTCTTTTCAGTCAATTTATTTTCTCGGTCTATAGTTGTGCTCCTTGACTTACTATTGTAAGTATTAAATGTCAACTTGATCTGTATTACAAGTCTTTATCAGTTTATTGAATTTAGTGGACTTAAACATTCAGTATATTACATTCCAAGTTTGTGTGGAGCAATGGGCAATGTAATCTTTATGTACCAAAAACATTGCTTTTAACCAAATTTTAAACCTCTTGCATCATATGTCTATGCTGCAATCTGTGTTTGTGTTTATGGACCCCCATCAGCTACGAGTTATTCAGGGTGAGGTTTATTATGTAAAAATAATTGTGTGAATTTTCAAAAGAAATGCACTGCAGTTGCCGAAGTATTCATCTTGACCAGAATATATTTACAGGTAGGGTATTAACTATCATGAATTGATACATTTTACAGGTAGGGTATTAACTATCACGAATTTATACATTTTACAGGTAGGGTATTTACTATCATGAATTTATACATTTTACAGGTAGGGTATTAACTATCACGAATTTATACATTTTACAGGTAGGGTATTAACTATCACGAATTTATACATTTTACAGGTAGGGTATTTACTATCATGAATTTATACATTTTACAGGTAGGGTATTAACTATCACAAATTTATACATTTTACAGGTAGGGTATTAACTATCACGAATTTATACATTTTACGTTTACTCACAGGGTCCAATACAAGAGGTTCCTGACTGGGTCACAATTGTTCTGACTGCATACATGTAGAATTGATACATTTTACTTTTTGCCACATGGTCCAATATAAGAGGTTCCTGACTGGGTCACAGTTGTTCTGACTGCATATATGTAGAATTGATACATTTTATGTTTACTCACAGGGTCCAATATAAGAGGTTCCTGACTGGGTGACACTTGTTCTGACTGCATACACGTAGAATTGATACATTTTACTTTTTGCCACAGGGTCCAATATTTGGAGTATGGTATGCATGGCTAGACAAAACGTTCAAGGTAACCAAGTTCGGAAATTGGAAGATGGTATTTTTTGACCAGGTAAGATAATATTGCTTTTCTTTCTGTGCAGATGGAATATTGGATATATTTAGATGTGCAACAAATTTTTAAAATATTTTTGCCTGATTTGCCTCTTCCTATGTATGTCAGAGTCATTCTCTTTACATCAAAGTTGCATGGTGATACATGATTTAATTTAAAAATTGAAACAATAGATGAAACTTGATCAGTCAGTAAAGGAAACACAAATCCCTCGAGTCAATATTTTAATTCATATTTGATCACAGTTTTGAAAACTTTTAAAAAGCAAGATGAATATCAAGGGTCCAAGCAATGTTGTGCCCTTAACCCAGGGGTTACCAGAATGATACATCTAGGCTGCTGTGTTAAAGTCTTTCTTCTGGTATCCAGGTCATCTGGTGCACTATACTAATTGTCAATTGTTGTATATTTCTTCAAAACATGCCTGAAAAAAATAGTTTCCTAATGGTAAGTGACAAATATCCAATTTGCCCTGACAATGAGGTCCTTGTTTATAATGCAGTTTCTGCTATTAAGCAAGTATGGTCATGGGTGACATTTTATTCAGTTGTAATAAAATTATACATATCATGTGCTTCATTAGAAAGAAAACTCACTATAGGACATTATGGCCAGTATCTCCAATGGATCGCATTACAGTGAAGGAGAACTGCACAAGTAGCTTGTGCTTCATTATAAGGTAAATTCACAATAAATCACTATAATACATGAATCCAGTGGACATAAGTATAATCAGGGACTTATACATATGTGCCATGTACTTCAGTATAAGGCAGTCTCACAGTCAGACAGCATAGTCTATGACTCCAATTGACAGCATTATAAGGAGGGACCTATACACAGTCAGACAGCTTAGTCTGTGACTCCAATTAACAGCATTATAAGGAGGGACTTATACACAATCAGACAGCTTAGTCTGTGACTCCAATTAACAGCATTATAAGGAGGGACTTATACACAGTCAGACAGCATAGTCTATGACTCCAATTGACAGCATTATAAGGAGGGAATGCTGTATATGTATCACGTTCTTTATCACCTGGCATTCACTATGGCCTGGGTCATTAACCTAGTTTTTTCTGGCCACAGGTGTGGCCAATCAATCACTAGATTAGCAGTGATATCGGCCACATGTCAGTGTGAATGAATTATCCACAAATTTTAGCCAATCAGCCACACATGGCTAATGGTCAAAGGGTTGCTGACCCAGGTCTATAGCTTCCATTGACAGCATTCCAATGAGGGAGTAGTGTATAAGCTCCATTGTATGGCATTCGCACTATAAAGCAGTATAATGTATACATTATAAGGAAGGAATGCTATATATTATTAAGACATTAAAGATTACGTATTAAAGCTAACAGTTTCATATTCGAAGTGCCTTCTTCGCCTTTGGCAACTAAATTTAAATTTGGCTGCTATACAGTTGTCTTAGTAACCCTTACCATCAAATTTTGAATTTGTCAGACCCCTTGTTGCAGTTTTAAAAAAATTTCTTCCATTTCAGTGTGTCTTCACACCTCTATATCTTCTGTATTTCTTCATCGTAATGGGTGCCTTAAAAGGAGATAGCTGGGCTCAGATCAAAGCGAAGATACAGAAGGTAATCGTTAAAAAGCCTAAAAAATATGTTTCTGGTTTCATACAAAACAAAGCATTTGGTTGGTCAATTGGTAGAGTGTGATTTGGATTTGTAACATAGCTTTAACAGTTTTTCAGTGATATTGCTCTGATATCTGCATCTAGCACTGGGACATCATGCTGCTGACATGTAGCATGATGTCCCACACAGTTCCGTTATCCTGACACCCAGCCCACCAGCCCCAACACTAACCTCTTAATGTTGGGTGCCTAGCAAGGCAGCTGTTATTACCATTTGTACAAGTCTTTGGCATGATTTGGCCTGTGTTTGAAACTGTGACCTACTGCATCTGAGGTGGACGCTATAACCACTAGGCCACTGGAGTGGTCCAGTCAATTGGAAGAACATTTTTCTTTACTAGTATTTAGCTAACCTAGTTTTAAGACCAGGCAAGGACCAGGCAAGGTTATGGTCCTTTGTCCATCATCTGGCATTCATCCAAAATTGCTATTTTGAACTTTTAAAAAAAATTATGGATCAGTTTCAACCAAACTTGACAGACAAAATCCTGGTAAAAAGGTCTTTCTGGTTTTTAAGATCAAGATCCACAGTCAAATATGGCTGCTGTTTCTAAAATTAGACAATCCTTTAACACATTAACCCCTAGCAATGACTTTACAGGACAGTTGCCTACTGCCGAGCTCTGTACCATCATGGTCATGCATGATACACTAAAGTTGGTGGTATTATAGGAAGGTAGACAGATGTAGCTCTACAATGATACCAAATAATCTGGAATATCTAGTTGCACTACAAAATACAGATAGAAAAACCTCATTTTTTGGATCCGACTTTTTTTTACCCAAAGTTCGCCTGTGGTCAGAATCCGATTTTGTGTCAGGATTTTAGACCTTTTGGTCTCAGATTTAAGGCAAATTGGTATGAACTGCAAATGGACAGATGAGCCTTTGCAAAAAGTAGGATAAGATGGGCATTTGAAATAAAGAGTGGTCTCCATACATAAATAATGGCTCTGTTTAGCACAAAAAAAGGAAGTCCAATGTTTACCCTTCTGCTCATGCACGAGTCAAATAGCCAACGAAAAATGATGTTTCTAACACAACTAGGCAGTATGTTATTGAAAGATGACCGGGGATTTGGTGTTTTCGAGTCTATTCAGAAATAGCTTTCAAAATGTGTTTCCTACTCGCTTTTCAGGCAAAAATGACAAAAAGCTTCAGGGGTTAATGTGTTATACAGTATATTATCCCAAACCACAGCTTGAAATGACTTCATTCCTCAACAAAACATATCCTGGCATGGAGATCATTTCAAGTCTGAGCACATGATGTTGCTCTGCCATAACAATAGAAAAACAGAAATAAATGAAGAAAGTACAATGACTAAACTTGATTGAAAGCATTCTGGCATGACCACCTCCCATATAAATGATGCCAATCTTTCATTAAATATTGCAGCTGTTACTAAAAGTAAAAAAAAAAATGTTACGGTCTTGTAAATAACTATTAAGTTGAATTTTACCAAATCTGACAGCGAATTTCCCAGCATGATTGTCTTGCAGACTTAAACAAAAAATGATGATCTGCCATTAAATGAGGCTGTCGTTACTAAAATTGGAGAAACATTTGTTTTAAAAGAGAACAACAATCTAGGTCATAGATTCAAACCCCGGCCGAGTCATACCAGAGATTTATAAAAATGGTACTAACAGCTGCCTCACTAGCCACTCAGCATGGCAGCCAAAAATTGCTGTAAACATGCAGCCACTCACTCAGGGTGAACACAGAAGGTTGAATTACCTCAGCAACAACAAAATTCCACAAATTGCACATAACCAGACATGCATATTTGGTATGACACAGCTAATGCAATGTGATTTTCTAATGATGGTGAAGACAAAACTAATGTAATATGGTTTCTAGTGACTGTCACAATACAACTAATGCAATGTGGTTTTCTAGTGACTGTCATGTCATAGCTGATAGAAAATGATGCAGTCTTATTAGCACGACTTTTTAGCACAACTAAAATCCCACTTTTTGTTGGATTATTATGAAACTTAATTGTGTAAAAATGCACATATCATTAAATCACTTTGCTCCAGCAAATTGTTAGAAATCCATTATCTCTTGTGTCCTGCATCTGAATGCATTCTAAGATAAGAATCTTGTGAAAGCAACTTGTACTTTAGTTTTTTCATGGATTCCTGTAAAACTTGGTACATATTATAGTCATTATTTAAATATGCACATATTGACAAATCATTGTTTTTCATTCATATTTAATGGGTTATTGTCCATTTTATAAGAGTTATTGTCATGTTTTACTTGTAGCTGAATGCAGTGCATGACAGAATTTTAAGAATACTTCTTGTCTTGCAGTTTACAATGGATTGTAGTAAAACATGGTACATACAACAATGGTTATCATTTCAAGATATATATGCAGACCAGTCATTGTAATTATCATTTTTTCAAAAGGGTTATGACCTTTTCTAAATATAGATTCGTATCCATGATGGGGTTTGGGTGGCCTGCTGGAAGGTAGGAGCATATTGTTCATCATTCCTCTTGTTTACATAAATTATAGTAAAGTGAAATTTTGTAAGAACGTTTAACCACTTTATATATATTTTTGCACCTGTCTCGATAAAGTTGAATGTCTAATTTTTATCACATGGATTGCATATTCTTTTTCAGGATTATTTAGATGTGCTGCTTACCTGTTATAAGGTAGGTGTTAGTATGCAATTCTAAATTGGGTTGGAATTACCATCATGTGATTTCTTAGTAGAAGGCAGTTCATCGGAGTCATTAAAGTGTACTATGGTACAGTGATTTCTCAGTAGAAGGTAATTCATCAGAGTCATAAAAGTGTACTATGGTACAGTGATTTCTCAGTAGAAGGTAGTTCATCGGAGTCATAAAAGCATATACCAGTTCATTGTTCTTTCAGCATAAGCTTGTTCTTTGATTCCCAAAAAGTGTTTTATCGTACAATGCTCTCTCTCAGTTTAAGGTAGTTCATGGGAGCCATAATAATGTAAAATGGTACAGTGATCTGACAGTTTAAGGTTGTTCATAGGAGCCATCAACGTGTACCGTGGTACAGTAGTCTCAGTATCAGGTAGTTTATGGAAGCCATAAAATTATACCCTGGTACAATGCTTTTTCCATAGAAGATGGTTCGTGAGAGCCATACAAGCTACTGTGTGTATCACAGTACAGTGCTTACTCAGTATAAGGTTGTTCATGATAGCCTAAAATGTGTATCAAAGTACAGTGCTTACTCTGTATAAGGTTGTTCATAATAGCCTAAAAAGTGTATCACGGTAAAGTGCTTACTCTGTGTAAGGTTGTTTATGATAGCCTAAAAAACTGTTTTATGGTACAGTGCTTACTCAGTATAAGGTTGTTCATGATAGCCTAAAATGTGTATCAAAGTACAGTGCTTACTCTGTATAAGGTTGTTCATAATAGCCTATAAAGTGTATCACAGTACAGTGCTTACTCAGTGTAAGGTTGTTCATGATAGCCTAAAAGGTGTATCAAAGTACAGTGCTTACTCTGTGTAAGGTTGTTCATGATAGCCTAAAAAGTGTAACATGGTACAGTGCTTACTCTGTATAAGGTTTTTCATGATAGCCTAAAACATGTATCATGGTACAGTGCTTACTCAGTGTAAGGCTATTCATTATAGCCTAAAAAGTGTATTATGGTACAGTGCTTAATCAGTATAAGGTTGTTCATGATAGCGTAAAAAGTGTATCAAAGTACAGTGCTTACTCAGTGTATGGTTGCTTATGATAGCCTAAAAAGTGTATCATGGTACAGTGCTTACTCAGTGTAAGGTTGTTCATGATAGCCTAAAATGTGTATCATGGTACAGTGCTTACTATGTATAAGGTTGTTCATGATAGCCTAAAACATGTATCATGGTACAGTGCTTACTCAGTGTAAGGCTATTCATTATAGCCTAAAAAGTGTATCATGGTACAGTGCTTACTCACTATAAGGTTGTTCATGATAGTGTAAAAAGTGTATCAAAGTACAGTGCTTACTCAGTGTAAGGTTGTTCATGATAGCCTAAAAAGTGTATCATGGTACAGTGCTTACTCAGTGTATAGTTGTTCATGATAGCCTAAAAAGTGTACCATGGTACAGTGCTTACTCAGTGTAAGGTTGTTCATGATAGCCTAAAAAGTGTACCACGGTACAGTGCTTACTCAGTGTAAGGTTGTTCATGATAGCCTAAAAAGTGTATCATGGTACAGTACTTACTCAATATAACATTGTTCGTGATAACCTAAAAAGTGTATCAAAGTACAGTGCTTACTCAATATAAGGTTGTTCATGGACTACATAATCAGCATCAAGGCCATTTTAATGGGATTCATGAATATGCTAGTGTTAAGGAGATGATGGAGTGTATACAGAGGTCCTTTATGGTGAATGAACAGTATCAAGATACAATATAGGATTCATGGTCATGCCAGTGTTACAGGAGGTGTTGGCATATACATATGTCCATTACAGTGAAGAAACAATATCCAGATACAATATAGGATTCATGGTCATTCATATTACAAGAGGTGTTGGAGAATACAGTGGCCCTTTATGGTGAATGAACAGTATCAACATACAATATAGGGTTCATGATCATGCCAGTGCTACAGTAGGTGTTGGCGTATACATAATAATAATAATAAGGCTGTATTGATAGAGGGTGACTCATTTGTCATGGACTATTGTGCCTTGAGGCCCTCTTAAGGAGAGTATAACAATGCACATTATATGAAGATAGCAATAATTCCTGTTTATTTTTGCATGTTTAGTATTAAAATACTAAATTCCATTATCTGTTAGAAGCACATACATGCTCATGATATCTCTTCTTAAATACTCTAATATTTTCAGCAGATTTTACATATAGTGGAAGCTTGTTCCACATAACTGTACCAGAGTATCGGAAGCTCTTTTTAAATTGCTCTGTTCTTGGTTTTGGTGCTAGAAGGTTTCCATGTAATATTGATCTCAGCTGGTATTGTGTTGAAAAAGGCCTGAATAAGTCCTGAAGATACTCTGGTGCCATTCCATGTAGACATTTATATAAAAGACTGCCTTGTGAAAATCTATCCTGTCATATATTGTGAACCATTTGAATTTTGTAAATAATGCTTTTGAGGGATGATCAATAGATGCATCTAAAATTACATGTGCTGCTCGTTTCTGAAGTTTATAAATCCTGTCAAGCTCAGATTTAGCACAGTTTCCCCATACATTTGAATAATAATCCATTGTTGGAAGAATATATGACTTGTAGTATAGATTTCGAGTTTCCATAGGTAAATATGTCTTGATTCTGCTGAGTAGGGCAGTTTTGGATGACATTGTTTTACAGAGCTTATCAGTATGGTCATTCCATAATAAATTATTATTTATGGTGACACCTACAAGCTTTTCATGTTTGACATTTTCTAAGGGATGATTATTTATTGCAAGAGATAGTTCTGTGCTCCCTGACTTGTGTAGCTTTTGTGATGTCCCCAAAATCATACATTTTGTTTTACCTTCATTAATTACCATCCTATTTTTTTTGTGCCCAGTTTTGGACTCAAATAAGGTCTGAGTTTAATCTCATTTGGATAACTTCATTATCAGAACTAGATGTATACAAGGTTGCATCATCTGCAAAACAATCTGTATTTGTGGATTCATTATTTAATGGTAGATCATTGATATAGACAAGGAAGAGGAGAGGGCCAAAACTGAGCCTTGAGGGACCCCTGAATGAATAGTGCGAATTTGAGAGCTAATATTGCCAATGCTTACTTGTTGAGACCTTTGGTTTAGATATGATCTAAACCAGTTTAAAGAAGGATTGTCAAACCTGTAACAGTTCAACTTTTGCAGCAGAATTTCATGATCAACAAGATCAAAGGCTTTCTTGAAGTCAGGGAACACAATCCCAGTCATATGTCCATTATCCATTTCCTTCAGCCTAAGATCAGTTAATTTGGTACGTTCTGTTTGGCACAAGTCACTGAAGTGATACTTTCTAAATCCTGATTGCGCTTTATGAAATAGAGAGTATGTTTCAAAATATGTATAGACCTGAATGGCTACATGCTTTTCAAATAATTTTGACAATACAGGTAGAATTGATATTGGTCTGTAATTCCCTGGATTCTCCTTTCTTAAAGATAGGTGTAACCTTTGCACATTTCAGTGTTGACATCAGCTATGTTGCAGAGTGATTGGAAGGGTTTGCAAACTAAATCATTTAAGAACATTTCTTTATCAAACTGTTTGAAGTCCATTTATTGTATTTCAATGTGTTGACCATTTTTAGATGATTTTGGAACATGTCTAGTTATACAGACTGGGTGGTGGTCACTCAGTGCATACACTGGCACATTAATTTCACTTATCTTTTCAGGTTTATTAGTATAGATATGATAAATGATAGTAGCAATTTTATCCGTTATTCTAGTTGGGATGTTAATTAATTGATTAAAGTTGTAAGTTTCAAAGTGATTTATCCATGTTAATGGTGGAGTTTTCAAGTAGTCAATGTTAAGATCACCTAATAAGATAGATTCTAAATCTTCCTTTCGTAATGCCTTTTGAATTTGCACCTCAGATAATTAGCTGTGGAACTAGGTGGCCTGTAAACTGAACATAAGTGTATTGGCTTTGATCAGGCAAGGGTTACTTCGATCCACATACTCTCTACCCCAGTAGTCTCTAGATCAGCATGTATGTTATAACTAATGGAACTGTCTACATAGAGAATACACCCCCCATGGATTCCCTATCATTTCTTTCAGAGTTAAACCCCTGTATTTGGAGAGCCAAATCATCAGTATTATCAGAAAGAAAGGTTTCACATAGACCTAGAATATTGACTGATCTAGTTTGCTGTAATATTTACTTTATCTCATTCAGTTTGGGGAGGATGTGTTGAATATTTAGGTTGATTACTTTCAGACCTCTTTTGAAGAGGTCAAGGACATGACAATTTTTGATCAGAGGATTGATTTTCAATCAAGGTACTATGCAATGTATTGTTTTTAGACTTGACATTTCTTTTCATCGCCTTGATTATTTACATAAACACGTGAAGACGATAACATACAAGATCCATTTGTTGTACCATGACCACATGTAGTGGATACATGAGAATGTTCAATATGAGACTGATTTACATACATACAAGAAGACATTTATATATTACGTACATGAGGAGCCTCAGAGGGAGAAGTAACTTGAACAGTATCACATAGTTGTTTACATGTTAACAAGTTACACTTTGTACACAAATCAGATAGTGCCTGAAATCTGTTTATAGAATTATAATTATTACATTGAAAATTATACACATATTCTAATGCATTTTGTTGCTGGATATGTGTTGCATAAGCCTGCATTTCATTGCCTTCTACCTATTGGTATGTGCACAACTTTTGTTTATGTCCTAGTTCGTTACAAAGATGGCAACGAATCTGTTTTCCATGCAGACATCGCTGTGTTACATGACCGTGCTCTCCACAGTACAAGCAGTTTTCTGACTCATGCTTATCCTCTTTAATGTTTTATGTACTGGTCTATATTCTAAAGGAGCAAGGCAGTACCTTCGTTGGACAAGTGGATTCGGTCTCACTGGTATAACTGTTCACTCGACTGTCTTTGAAGAAGGTCCTATATTGCGGAACAAAGAGCATTTGGAAATTTTCACACAACGTACTTAGGGTGCCATTTAGTGGAGTCATAAGTACATCCCTTCTTGCTGGTAGACCTGAGATGATTATTTTACATTCTCTGTTTTTGGACCTGATAGCATACAACAAGCTTTCATAATCATCCTCAATGCCCTGAGGAACAAAGGTCCTTTACAGTGAAGGAACATTATCCAGATAAGATATTTTCATATTTTTTACCTATTTTTATCTTTAAATCTTTTTTATATCTTTAACCTATTTTCATATCTGCAACTTATTTTTATATCGTTAATCTATTTTCATATCTTTAACCTATTGTTATATCTTTAAACCTATTTTTATATCTTTAATCTATTTTCATATCTTTAAACCTATTTTCATATCTTTAACCTATTTTTATCTTTAAACCTTTTTTATATCTTTAAACCTATTTTTATATCTTTAACCTATTTTCATATCTTTAATCTATTTTAATATCTTTAACCTATTTTCATATCTTTAAACCTGTTTTTTATCTTTAACCTATTTTCATATCTTTAATCTAATTTCATAGCTTTAATATATTTTTATTTTATCTTTAACCCATTTCCATATCTTGAATCTATTTTTTTATCTTTAAACCTATTTTGTATCTTTAATCTATTTTCATATCTTTAATCTACTTTCATATCTTTAATCTATTTTTATATCTTTCACCTATTTTTTATCTTTAAACCTATTTTCATGTTATTATTCGGTTGGGCTACTCACAAATGAAATTAAAACTATTTGACCCTGACATTTATGGTGGGGGAGGTATGGCATCCATGTGTCACCCACCCATCCTACATTGTAACTGTCATGGATGGCATCTTACATTGTAGGACTGTGGGTCCAAGTATTATAATGTTAATCTTTGGAACCCTCTTCCCCTAATCCCTATATCCATTTAGCCCTAATTTTAATTTAATTTGAAACCTGCTAATTAGCAGCAGTGAAAGTGCTGTAGTCCCCTATGTTCACCAAGGTTGATTTTGAGATTCCCCACTGTTAGGTAGGGGTCAACATAAGAGATCTTACTCTTTTATACATTTTTGAACATTTCCTTCCTCCTCAAGAGATTTTAATTGGTTTTATTTCTGGTCATCCTATTGTTCAACTGGTATGTGTCTGAAGTTGTGTTGGTCAATTCAGAATACTTAGTAATTCAGCTTGTGAAATATTGTCCACTTCAGAAGACATGCCAGATATTGGTCTATGAATTCAGTGGCCCCTATGTTTCATATGTTTCTGATATTTTCAGAATTCTGCCATTTTGAACACAACAGTTGCATGTGAAATACTGGTGACACAACAGACCTTGACTTAACATACATGCAACATTTTCTTCCAGGTCTATCTCAAATATAATTTTAAAAAATTATTTTTCTTGTGAACAAATCCCAGATATTTACTGCATGAATCAGTCAAAATGAATTCATTCAATTTTCAGAAGACAAAAAACCACCAACATTTTTATTTCATTTTGTAGCCATAGAGTGTGTATGCCTTCTGTTTCATTGTTTACATTGGTTACTTTGCACATAACTCAATTTATAGGTGTTGAAAAAAGAAGTTCTCCATACAGTTTATAACAAAATAAACACAGCTTGGCCTGATCACATTGTTACGTTCTGACCTCTGGAAGTCTTTGCTACATTTACCAACTAATGCAGTTGCAACTTATAACTGATGAAAATCTGGATTGATATGCATCATTGATTTCATTTAATGTTTCTGTCTTTTACAGATATGGCCACTTGCTCAAGCATGCAATTTCACTTTTGTACCTGTCCAACACAGGTAAGGACTCATAAATTGCCAATCTGAAGCTTATTTGCACTCTCTTACTCTCTTCTCAGTAATATAAATATTTTTTTTTAAATGATCTGTCGGATGTAAGTAACTTAAACTCATGTTGCATGTTCAATACTTAAGTACCAAAATAATGTCAAATAAATGTACAAATATAATAAGGTGTGAAATCTAGCTGAGTTTGGTAATGATAAGAGTCCATAACTAGGGAAGTGTGCCATTCACTCCACTGCTATTAACTGAACACCATACTCTTTTACCAGTCAATTAGTGTATTATTTATGATTATCAGGTAAAACAGGTGTTAAAATTGGATCTAGTGTGTATGTGGTGCTTGTGGCTGAAACTTTACCTTTCATTAGTGAAAGCACTAGTTCATGTACTCTGTAATACAATGACTGCAGGTGTTTAACTACTAGGCAATGTATCAGTTTAATTGCAACAGATCTGGTTGGTAAACTTTACCTAATGCCTGACTGAAATATTCAGGAGAAAAGTGCCACATGGGACAGGATAGAGGCATGGCACACTTCACCTAGTAAGGAACTTCTGGTAATAAAGATATGTCTGTATTTTGGACAGTATTCCCGTTGTATGAATACTGAAATCTATTTTTGGTAATAATGTTATAATATGTTTTGCAGTTTCCTATTCACTTCCTGAACAATTGTTCTTTAATTACACATGGTTTTGAAGAAATTACTGTTTAATGAGCTATAGCTTGTATGTAAGGCTGGTACGTTTTCTAGATTCTTATTTAAATGTTACCTGTTACCTGAAAGAATATTTTAGAAGGGTTGTTCCTTTTCTCGAAAGACGGCCAGTGTGGGTATGTGAGAAAGCTTGCCAGTAGCTTCTTGTGGGTCGGTGGTTTTTCCCGGGTTCTTCCTCCACCATTAATACTGGCCGCCATGCATAGCCTATCGTGTGCTGAAAAATGGCGTTAAACCCCACAACAACAACAACATTATCTCGAAAGAGGAAGGTTCTGTACCATCCTGGGTAAAAATACATTTTGATAGAAGTTACTTCTGCAATAGGCAAATGGAGATTTGATCTATCATGAATCGGCCTATTACTTATCTGTTTGTCATTGGTGGAATCAAGACTTGCAGGTATACAGGAGTCGTATCACTATGCATTTTAACCTGCAGGTATCCAGGTGTTGTATCATTGTGGATTTTAAAAGATGTTCTCATTTTTGGTTTATAATATCTTATAGAAAGTAATTGCCAGTTTGTTGTGTCCACTATTTGATGTAGATTTTGTTGCCCCACAAACAATTCTTCCTCCTTCGCTTTGAATTCCGTCTATTTCATCTTTTTCATAATGAGTGCAGTTATCCCATATAATATTCCTGTACTAAAAAAGCAGTCTTGTAATGGTGAAATAAAGAGGTTTCTAAGACTTTTCAGTCAAGTGTGAGCTTCCAGCTATGTTATAATAGATACCCTTTTCCACACTTTTGTAATTATGTCCTGTATGTGTGTCTTCCAGTATAGGGTTTCATTGAGAGATATATATAAAACTTAGTAAATATGCTTAAATCTCCCAGCTAGAATAAGTTCATTATTGGGCAGAATTGATGCCTTGTAAAGGAAATATCTGGGCACATGCTAATTTATATATAAAGTTCAGTATATTATTATCATCCATTCATCAAGTAAGGAGAAATGGGCTCTTTATTTTTCAGTTTAGTAGCAACACTAGAAGTTTTCAGATTCATTGTAGAGGGTGCTACATCTTTGACCTGTTGTCAACAGTTTAAGTTGTTACTGTGTTTTGTGCTGTCAGTGAACTTCAATTCAAACCTAAATTCACGCATATGATTTTTTTTGTGTTGCAAAGAACATACCAGTTAAAAGCTGATTCCTATTCAAATTCTAAATTGGAAAATGAAAGTGGAATGGTGAATAATATTATTTTTGCTGCATACATTCTAAACATTCATTATTTCTCAAAATCAGAATTAAAAAATTTCAAACATTGTTCAAATACTTTGGTTTTAATTTTGTATGCAGTAAACCTAGCAAATTGTATCATAAATATTACTTGTTATAGCTATCATGTACGAGATGTGGTTTTGCCAGGAAAGATGAAAGTAATCAGTTACATGATGTGCATAATATTTATAATTGGTAATCAAATTATTTACATGTCGTTGGTACATTTGGTAATCAACCTGTTATTTACATGTAAGAGAGCAAGGCAGTGGGAGCCGATGTTCATAACTGCTCTGCATGATACTGAGCTCTCCTTTGAACACATTTCCCAATCACATTAATATTTGGAATATAAGCTTGCTACCTCCCAAATCCAGGTTGGCTAAAAGATGAAAAGTTTGAGTCTACATCATGTAGACAAAGGGCAATAACTCTTGCCCATTGCATTTTTATGCTACCAGTGGGTATCACTAGTTTTTAAGTTTCACTCTCTTGCAGTCAACATTGTATGAAAGCCTGTCAGTCTGTGCCAATATTGGTAGGAATATGACTCATCCATCCAGAAATTTGAGTTTATATTTTGTTTTATTCACTCCAATACAGGTGGTGTACATTATATTTTAAAAATTTACAATAATTTTGTGAATTTGTCACTTTCTTGGATTTTGTTTAGACTGCATGGTATGACATGCTATCCATGGTGCATGTTGTGATGCAGTTTTGCATACACTGCCTACTTTATAGTGATACATGTTGATGAAGTGTAAAAAACTCATTGAGCTCAAGGCCAAGGAAGACATGCAAGTGTTGTACCCTGCATGTACAAAATGTACTTCATTATTACCATGCTTTGTGTGTGCCGAATATCCATGAGTGTATGGACTGCATTTTTTCCAAAAGTCAACCAGGGCAAAGAGAAGAGGAAGGTGATACAATTACAGAGATCTTAGTGATAAATCTCTCTCTTATGGCTATATAAACGTATTGCGATGTGGATTTTAGTCGTAGATCTGTTTGTCCTGACTTGCCAAAGTCAAGCCAGTACCAAATGGACTACTTTTCACACAGCTGGTAACAGTGCCAACCATACTACTATTTAATCAGCCGTCTGTACCTGTATGACACATTAACCCGGCAGAGCTGGCTTACCGTATATTCCTGGCTTATGCAAATGTAAGTTACTGTGGCTTACACAGAGATGATGCGTCATCTATGCCACCAGAGATAATTTCCAGATATGAAGGCAGAAACAGATAGTTCCTTACTCAGATACAACCACAGTGTGGATTGTGTTAAGCTATAAGGATGCTGTATTGTCCAAGGCAGTGCATGACCATAAGGTCAAGGCTTTAGTAGATACTGATGATGAGGAAGATATTCCACACTCCCAGCTGCATCTCCAGCCATTGAAGACCAGGAAGATTAATGACTGCCTGTCAGGAAGAGTCTGTTATTAGCGGATAACGAATGCCATTATCTGTATAAGAATTTAGAAGTTGTCAACATTCTGCACCACATTGTTTATAAAGTTGCCACAAATGTGTTTATGTCAAATTCAAACTTGCTCAGAACACTGTTGTCACATCGTCAATGTTTGATTTGGCCAAGTTTGCAAAACTCTGACTGGCAGAAAAATTGACAAACAACATGCCAGGAAGTTGACAGCCCAAATGTCGTTACCATCAACACACGATTCAATGGCAAATGCATTGTCTGCCATTGCTGATCTTTATCTGATATACAGTGATGTGTGTCTGGCTTTAAGGGTGACTGATTTTCTTGCTGTTGAGGGCAAAATTGAAGAAATTCAGATGCAGGCAGCTCAAGAACTGAAAAGTGTCTGTAGTGACTTAACTAATTAAACATGGACCACCAAATCTTCCGAACTGTATATGCTGGTTTGGCAGTTGCTCCATTAGTGTTCCCATCTTCACATCAAAATACAAATAAGACACATTCCCTGCAGACTTAATGACCTGGCCGGTGTTCTCTCCAGAAAGGGTCAGAAAATTATATGGAATGGTCCCTTCATCTCAGGTTTTTTTTTTTTTTTTGATTTGTAAGCTTTAAGCATGTCTGATAATTGGCCTTTTTGTGACAAGGTGGAACTACAAATTTCTTAAGTTGCACCAGTTCCAGACCCAGAAGCTTGGGCCATGGACATAATGTCAGTCAGCAGAGAAGGTCTGATGGGCATTTTACACGCCCACCCCCACCCCCCATGTTCTTAGTAATGAAAATAATACAGAAAATATGGGTCAGAATTGCAAGATTGTCTCAGATGGGACAAGTCCTGGGTCAACAAGCCACTCAATCTACATGTTTTTGAACAAGGTTGAATGTCAGTCATTGGGTTGATACATTCCGTATTTGGTGTAAGACTGTTGCTTCAGAGATAACTAGTCCAGCTGAAATATACAAGTAAACTCTGCCTCCTTTACAACGTATTTCATCAGGCCTATACTACTCAAAATCTTAGCAAAGGGGAAATCTATGAAAAAAATATATTTTCCACCCAAAATCAGAAATGATGGATAAATCCTAAATTCAAATGGTCACTATACCATTTCACACATTCTGAAAAATGGTGATAAATGTACATGTAGTGATGATCCTGTCTTGCAAATTGTGTTGTGTGATGTTCACAGAAAACTATATTTAATGTTTAGTTGCAAAAAAATCTAATATATACTTCTGCCATGTTCACAAACAAAAGTATAAAGTTCTTTAAATTTTTGCAGTAAAGATTTTATTTGCTTTCAGAGTCCTGGTAACAAATTTTGTGGCAGTGGGATGGAATACATATCTCGCATGGAAATCGGCAAGTGACGACAAGCCATGAAGAAGGAAATTATTGCTGAGTTTCATTGCTACTGTAAGATATTGTGAAGGGCAGAAGTAGGTTATACAACTGCACCATGTATACTTTGCAGGGAATGGAAAATCTGATCAGTAAACTGATTGTTGTGTACAACCTGTTGCTTTACAGTCATATAAAGCTGCATTTTGACGGAGCATGAAAATCACATGACTTTTAATACTTCATTGAAGAGAGAATTGCACGGAATGGGGAAGGAGACATGAATTGATTATATTGTGCACAAAAATGAAGCAGTTGGGAATATTTGCTTCAGATCAGCCATAATATTGTGCATGTTTATGAAATATTTTCCATTGGATTAGGGGCCAGTTTTTGGCTGGCAAGGACTTCCTAAACAAAGCCCCTAATTGGATTAACAACAATTTGTTTTTCACAAATTTACTCACTCAGAAAATTTATAAAATTAAATAAAAGCTAAGAGAAGATATGCAGCCACTCATACGTGTCTTAGATCTATATGCACTCTCAGACTTAATTGACACTCATATGTGTCTTAGATCTGTATGTATGTACTGGCAGCCAAAATTTCAACTTAGAAATTCTGTGTGGATTTTATAACCAATAGATAGATCTTTATAAAACTAAAAGAACAAAACAAAGATTACATGTCTACCTCGTCTGGTTCAAAAGTTATGGGTAAAAATATTCTCCATAAAATGCAGAGATTTTCTTCAAATTTGTCAAATTGCATAAATGGCCAAATTAAGTAGTTGATATTATCGAAACTAATTGCAGTTTAAGTCTGGAACTTTCCAGATCTCTTACATTCTATACAGAGACATTGCTCAATATTTTTGGGAACTCAATTATCGGAAATAACAATGTAACAGACCCCCCAAATTAACGATTGTTGATAGCATGCTTGTATCATCATAAGTGGTGATATCTTCAAAAGAATAGCTCGTAGACGAAAACACAAGTCACGTGTTTAATCAACACACACGAAGGTAACTCCTTCAAGACCACTACAGAATAGAGAGTAACAGTTGTCTTTCTTAGATCATATCAACATCCCTTTTTCTCTAACGAAACTAATTGAGATCTAAACAAAACATCAATTTATGAACAAGTTAACAGGTTATAAAATTTACAGTTACAAAAAGTACTGGCTTTGGATTTTTTGACTTAGATAAAAATTATTGACTAGACTTTAACTGAAAATGATTTAAAGAAGACAGGATTTTATACTATGCAGTCATCAAAATGCAATGCAAATAAATTCAACTAATTTAGCTAACAATAACTGTAACACTTGAAAACATTTCTAGATCACTACAGGGGATTATTATGTCCCTCACAACTGCATAAAACTGACTCAAAACCTCACATAGTCTTTGAGATAGGTTGGCGTCTTCACTTCGCGCCTGGGTCTTATAACTGGTGTAGTCGCTGATTCCAGGCATGTCGACTCTGGTACGGGACGCCTCTGATCAGGTTCCTTTACATGCGTGTCAGCCATTTGCTCCTGTACAGTTGTTCTTTCCGGTGATTTATCGCGGATTTGTACTGGGATTGATGTCGGTCTTATGTGTTCACTATTTCTCTTGTATTGAACACCATCCGTTGAAGTTACAATACAGTTTCGGTCGTTTGATTCTGTAATAACACCTTTTCTCCAGGGTTTATCTGGTTTGTGTCGGAAATATACAGGCTGACTGTTTTCAAGTTTTAGTTTAATTCTAGCACTGCGGTCATAACTTTTCTTGATACAGTCCTTCCTAGCATCTCGCTTCTTGTTTCTGGGTGACTTCTTTTGAACCAAAGGTAGCATTGATCTTGTTTCTCTCCCAAACATCATTTGGGCCGGACTTAGACCAGTGTCCTGTCTTGGAGTATTCCTTAGTTCTAGCAGTGCTTCGTACTGATCAGTCCTAGAGTTCAGGCATTTAACCATCATGCCTTTTGTAATCTTCACACCGGCTTCGGCTTTGCCATTTGACTTTGGGTGATGAGGAGAAGTCACGTGATGTTGAATGCCCCACTGTTTCGTGAACTGACTGAATTCGTCAGACGTAAATTGTGGTCCACCATCGCTGATGATTATTCTAGGTACTCCAAATTGCGCAAACTGCTTCTTGAGTTTGATAATGACTTGACTTGATGATGTTGTGGTGAGTAAATCAACGTCTATAAAATTTGAGTAATAATCAATCGCCAGCAAATAGTTTCTACCCTGTATTTCAAACAAGTCTAACCCAATTTTCTCCCATGGGTAGTTGCCGTCATCATGTTGCCGCAGGGGCTCTTTCTGGAGTTTTGGCTTTCTCTCCATGCAGTGTTCACAATTGTCTGCTAATTGTCTTATTTCTTGATTCATTCCCAGCCAGAAAACGGTTCCTCGTGCTCTCCTAACCATACTGTCAAAGCCAAGGTGGGCACTATGTAAACGTTCTTTAATTTGTCCTCTCCAAGCTTTTGGAATTAAAACAGCTTCCCCTTTCAGTATTATACTGTCATAAAAGCTCAGTGTGTCTCTGATAGAGAAATAAGGTCTCACTTCAGGCTTTAGGTCATTTTTGTTTTTGGGCCATCCTTCTATAATACGGTCAATCAACAACTGACAAGTTGTGTCTTTGGCAGTTTCTCTCCTGATTTCTGTAATTCGCGCATCCGGAATTTTATCAAACATTTCGACCTCACATACTTTCAGCCTAGTCAGTTCAGTGTCATCTGACAAACTATAAGCACGACTTAGTGTGTCCGCAATGATTAATTCAGATCCTTTGACGTACCGAAACGTAACATTGTATCTAAACATCTTCATTAGAATGTCTTGTAGCCGCTTTGGTGCTTGACTGAGTGGTTTCTTCAGGATGGTTTCCAGAGGTTTATGGTCGTTTTCAACAATCACTGGGCGACCATATGTGTACTGATCGAACCTCTCTAGCCCATACAATACTGCAAGCGCTTCTTTTTCTATTTGTGCCCAGTTCCTTTCAGCTGGTTTCAAAGATCTTGATGCAAACTCAAGTGGGTGTCCATCTTGCAGCAGAGCAGCTCCTAGGCCATCTTTACTACTATCAACTTGTAGTACCAAGTCCTTATTTGGATCGTAGATTGCTAACACATCTGTTTGCTTTAACAGTTGTTTCACTCTTTCAAAAGCTTCCATGCATTGTTTTGTCCATTTCCACGGTGTGTTCTTTCTAGTCAGGTTTCTCAATGGTTCAAGAGTCTCGGACAGATTTGGCACAAATTTAGCCATATACTGTACCAATCCACAAAATCGTTTGATTTCAGTAACGTCCATCGGAGCATTCATTTCAAGAACAGCTTTGATTTTATCGTTATCTGGCTTGATACCTTGTGGCGTGATTCTGTGTCCATGGAAAGTGATTTCAGGGCCCATATCCTTCTTTCCTTCATTCAAAACAATGTGCCTCTCTTCACAGCGTTTGTAAAGCTTTGCCAGCTTTTCATCATTGTCTTTCTGAGCTGCTATTTCATTATCACCACAACCAACAATGATAATATCATCCGCAATTGTAAATATGCCTTCAAGGTCGCTAAGAACTTCATTCAGTTTCCGCTGAAATATTTCACTGGATACATTCAGTCCGAACGGTAGTCGAGCCCATCTGTATCTTCCAAACGGTGTTATCATAGTAGTAAGTAGACTAGATTTTTCATCAAGTCTAATATGCCAATATGCTTCTTGCACATCGAGTTTCGTGAATACTTTGGCATTATGTAATCCTGGAACTACGTCATCAAAAAATGGAAGTCTATATCGTTCTCTCACTAACACTTTGTTCAGCGGTTGAGGATCTAAACATATCCTCCACGATCCATTGCTCTTCTTTGTAATTGCCATCTGGCTAACCCATTCAGTTGGTTCTGTAACTGGTATTAAAATGCCGCGTTCTGTCAGTAGGTCAATTTGTTCTTTCACCTCAGTTCTCACTGCCAGCGGTATGTTGCGAGCTGGCAATGCCCTGGGTTTTGCATCATCTGTGAGTCTGAGGTTCACTTCACCAAGATCTCCGAGGTGGCGTTTGACGCTTCCGATAAAATTATCGGTGTTAATTGTGACCAGTTTCAGTTCTTGAACCGCTTTCAAACCTAGCAAGCAATCTAGCTCATTTGGCACAATTACAAAAGTTACGTTACAAGTTTCATTGTTCACTGGGTTTGTCACTGTCAGAGTTGCCTCCCCTAAGGATTTCGCTGTTGACTTGTTCCACATTCTGAGATGTGACACTTTCTGTATTCTCTGAGATTTTCGGACAAATCTCTGTTGGATTGTATTTACCTGGGCCCCAGTGTCAATGTGAAATGTTACATCACAGTCATTTACAATCATTTTGGCTTTTGCCTTTGAACTGATCGAACTGTCAATGTAGTTAAGCCAGAATTCTTCTTCTGTAGCTTCTTCGGGCTTGTCATTTTGGTCAACTGTTTGCACTTTCTTGCAGCATGATTTGAAATGGTTCTTTACACCACAGTTGTTACATCTCTTTCCCCAGGCTGGACATTTTTCTTTGCTTCGTTCATGAAACAGTCCACAGAAACCGCACTTAAGTTTCGGTCTTACCAATCCAGTACCAGATACACCTGCTTGTGATCGTGGTTTCACGTTATCAACTTTGTCTTGTCTGATTTCTTGCACATGTCTATTTGACTGTTCAAATGCTCGGCAAGTTTGAAGACACTTGTCAAGTTCAAGTTTATCTTCTCTCAACAACAATTCTTGGAGCTTACCACTTGTGCTGAGTACAATTTTATCTCTTATCATTCTGTCTTTTTCTTTGAAATTGCACGACTCTGCTCTTCTCCTAACTTCGGTAAGGAAATGTTCGAACGATGTAAAGTCATCATATTTCACACACCAGAACCTGTGGGTTTCAAGAACTTCATTCCTCCGTGGATTACAGTAGGCTTCAATCTGTTGCAGAACTTTGTCTGGATCGTTTTTGTCATCTTGATTTGCCCATACAAACTGGTCATAAATGTCAATTACCTTCGGTCCTGCACAGTGTAAAATGATGCTGGTTCGAACTGTCTTGTCTTTGTTTTGGGAACCACTAGCGGTCAAATATATTTCTATCTGTCGCTTCCATCTCTTGAAGTTTTCACTTATGTTTCCTTCAGTAATATCTAAAGTCCCAGGTGGCTTTAACGAGTCCGCCATGTCGAACGAATCAAATCGGGACGAATGTTCAATTAAATGTGATCTATTTTCACGACCTGGCTTGGTCAAATTTTCGGAGTTTCTTCAACTCTGTGCGTTTATCCAGCGAAAATCAACGTTGCAGACGTTATCAGGATATGCGTTCACCGCTGCCACCATGTTGATAGCATGCTTGTATCATCATAAGTGGTGATATCTTCAAAAGAATAGCTCGTAGACGAAAACACAAGTCACGTGTTTAATCAACACACACGAAGGTAACTCCTTCAAGACCACTACAGAATAGAGAGTAACAGTTGTCTTTCTTAGATCATATCAACAACGATCTTCACTAAACTGGTCAGCGGCAAATACAGCCGCAAATATTAAAAATTCAATATCTTGGCCATTTATTTATCAATTTTTAAAATTTAAGGTGTATTGCGTTCAGATTGCTGTAATCTATCTAATAATTCAATATTCCGTGGATTTAAAAGAATTTAAAAAAAAACATCTCCCTACCCCCTGGGCAGAACTTACATGACATCAACATACAACCACACAAAAAAGTAAAATCTGCACAACCAATAACAAAATTTTATTGAAATATAAAAATTCATGTTATATAACAAATTCAATATCAAAATGTCATGTCTGTTTGGAAAATCCCCAGTCAGCTTTGCATAATATCAAAATCTCAATAAAACAAATACTGCAGGAAAACTTTAAGAAACAACAAAACATCTGATTCAGAAATTGATTCTAAATTTGCTTCTGCAGCAGCTGTCAGCGCATGATGCATCTCCTTCTGCAAATTTGTATGCCTAAAATCATCTTGACATGAGGCTGAGCAAATCTTTTCAAAAAGTTCTTTAATTTGATCAGAAGTGACCGGAAATTTACTTTTAAGCTGATGGAGCTGGATCAAAAAACTTGAAGGTGATGACATCTTGCTCTTGATGCTCAAGGGCTATTTTTATCCCTTTGCCCTTTTTAATCAACCATGTAGACATACGGTGGAAGTCTTCATTCTCTGTAAAAGTGAAAAACAGCACAGTTAATAATTTATAAGTGCAAGATTTGGGAAACTGATTTTTTTTCTTCCACAGTTTGAAACTTAAACATTGCAAACAAAAATTATCAAACTTTTAATATTTTTTTTGTGTATATTCTAGATTGAGATATTCAGGTGGTAGAATTTTAAATGTTTAACTTTGTGAGCATATTTTGTTTTATTTTACTTTACCAAAAAACGTTTTGATATATTTATACATAATACCAAATCATGACATTGAATGATTGATTGCTAGATTGGGAGGATGGAAATGTGTTTTTTATTTATTTTTATAGCAAAGAAATAGACAGACATACAGAGATTAATTACTATTTGTGTATGATAACAGTATAAAAGTGTTGATTTCCCAGAGAGACCAACTAAAAATAACAACAAAACTTCGACCAAGAAAAATATTTGGATGAAAACAACAGAACGAAGAAATATATCATAACAGAAACCTACTTCCGGTTTATAAGCGTCCAATAACTGTGAGAAAATGAGCAAAAAAACAAAATATTTATGAACAGAATGATTAATTATTCACTCATTTTACTAATTCATCGAATCAATATAGATAGTTACTATTTATTAAAATTAAATCACTCTCGCAGTCTCGGAATGCAAGATAGGTTAAAATACGGTAATTGTGAACTTCCTGTCGCAGTATACACGCATTTTATCGAAGAGTATCTTATTTAATCCATTAAAATTAAAATAAAAGAAATGCATAAAAATATTCATGAATGTTTGGAAAAGCAAGAAAAACAATACTTACCAATGTGCTATGCAATTTCTCACAAACGAGACCAAAATCTGGACCACCTGTCGATGAGAGGTCAGCCATTTCATTCGGAATCACCTCACAGGGCGTGACTCGAGATATTTGAATATGACCTTGCGGTTTACACGCTTGCGATTGGCTGCCTTTAATAAGATCTCGAAGCCATGCATATCATTAAATTCAGCGAAAATTGGGCTTTCCAGCTTATATAGGTATCATATATCAATTTTTAAAAATGGCCGAGATATTTAGCCGGGAAAATGAACCTATTTTTTGAATGCTTACCAAGAAAAGTTAATTTAAACATACATATTTCAAACTTATATGAAAATAAAGGCTGTTCCCTGCTCTACCATGTGGTGCTATTTTTAGGTGTTGACCCGGTGACTTCAGAGTTTAAATGGAATTTCCCTAGCGAAGGCAATATTTCTTGCTTTCACTGCGAGGCGGTCAGCTGACCGAATCGTGCCCAACAATGAAACTGTGTTTTTTTTAGATGAAAATTACTGTTCATTCTCTTATTTTTATCAACAAACCAAACAAACAGTTAAAAAGAGCAAGAAATGAACTTTATTTCAGCATAAATTGTAATACTGGTGGTTCATCTAACAATGACGATATAGCTGGTAGAAGATGATCGTTTTTACGTTGCTCTGTCGAAAGTGCTACACGTCTTAAGGGAGGCTGCCAGTACATACTGTATGCACTCTCAGACTTAATTGGCACTCATACGTGTCTTAGATCTATATGCACTCTCAGACTTAATTGACACTCATACGTGTCTTAGATCTGTATGCACTCTCAGACTTAATTGACACTCATGTGTCTTAGAACTATATGCACTCTCAGACTTAATTGACACTCATACGTGTCTTAGAACTATATGCACTCTCAGACTTAATTGACACTCATACGTGTCTTAGAACTATATGCACTCTCAGACTTAATTGACACTCATATGTGTCTTAGAACTATATGCACTCTCAGACTTAACGGACACAGCTATGTTTGCACACTATAATTGTTCCTTTAAAATATATTATTCACAGCATGCAATATTTTATGGGGGAATGGGGGATGGGACACATTTTTCAAAACAATAAGTGAATGCAATGTACCACAAACTAAAAGAAATCATGATCTTTATATTGTTATTGAAGGAAAAAGTCAAATACCATGTTAAAAAGGTAAAAAGTCAAATACCATGTTAAAAAGGTACAAAGTCAAATACCATGTTAAAAATGTACAAAGTCAAATACCATGTTAAAAAGGTACAAAGTCAAATACCATGTTAAAAAGGTACAAAGTCAAATACCATGTTAAAAATGTATAAAGTCAAATGTTGAAAAGGTACAAAGTCAATTCCATGTTAAAAAGGTACAAAGTCAAATACCATGTTAAAAAGGTACAAAGTCAAATACCATGTTAAAAAAGGTACAAAGTCAAATACCATGTTAAAAAGGTAAAAAGTCAAATACCATGTTAAAAAGGTACAAAGTCAAATACCATGTTAAAAATGTACAAAGTCAAATACCATGTTAAAAAGGTACAAAGTCAAATACCATGTTAAAAAGGTAAAAAGTCAAATACCATGTTAAAAAGGTAGAAAATTACAGCACTGCAGAAGGAGAGGAAGATATACAGGGATTAGTTATGTACATCTCTACTGTCATAAAGTTCACCCCGTATCAAGCATTTGGGACTTCTGAAAATTCACCCCGTATCAAGCATTTGGGACTTCTGAAAGTTCACCCCGTATCAAGCATTTGGGACTTCTGAAAGTTCACCCCGTATCAAGCATTTGGGACTTCTGAAAGTTCACCCCATATCAAGCATTTGGGACTTCTGAAAGTTCACCCCGTATCAAGCATTTGGGACTTCTGAAAGTTCACCCCGTATCAAGCATTTGAGACTTCTGAAAGTTCACCCCGTATCAAGCATTTGGGACTTCTGAAAGTTCACCCCATATCAAGCATTTGGGGCTTCTGAAAGTTCACCCCGTATCAAGCATTTGGGACTTCTGAAAGTTCACCCTGTATCAAGCATTTGGGACTAATGAAAGTTCACCCCGTATCAAGCATTTGGGACTTCTGAAAGTTCACCCAGTATCAAGCATTTGGGACTTCAGAGGATTACCTTATGTTCTGCCTTTACCCTTTGTTTTCAGAGACCAAAAAGTAACATTCTTTTACTGTGTCGAAAATACATAGAGACAGAAGTAATAATCTTGCCCCCAAAACCGCCAGAAAACTAAAGGTTGAGTTGGCGGTGGCGATGAAACACGATGAGATCAATTACCATTTTCATTTCTGGAGTCAACCAACTAATAATTCATATGCAATGTACTGCATATATTTGCTTGCAAGTTGGAACCGACTACAAACTGCAGAGACCCCAATCTGCCATCAGATAAAGTGGGTCTATGAAGTTTGTTAGGAATAATCAACATAAACCTTGATTTGCCCGCACATTATCTGTATTGATTTCCAGCTGGACAAGAGTTATAAACAAATATATAAGGTAGATATGAAAAAATAAACTCTTTTGTAATATTTTATCAGTTGCTATAATAACATTTTATGTAAATCTTGTAGTTTCCAAATGAGAAATAATACTTATTAAAGAAAGTAGTTTGTCAGTGTTCATATTTCATGCTGTATTATATTAGACTCATTCAGCATAACTGGTGGACTGAACAGAAACTCGGAGATTACTGAAGCCTTTGTTCAAAAACTATGAGAAGCATTGCTTCTTTTATTCAGAGTTCCTCATTTATGTGCCAAGGTTTGGCTGTCCATATTTATGAGTAGCTATTTTCATACAGACTAATCTTTTTTTGAGCATCATGGTCAGAAGCATGCTTTCTCCATCTCCGTTTCATTTTACCTAAATGCAATTAAAACATAACATATTTTGACATATGTAAGGGTGAGGTTAAATGTTAACTGAATTTTGTAATCTGCTAAAGCAAGATTTTAATCCTTGAACCACAATATGTCAGTTAGATATAATGCAAATGTTTTTTTATAATTATTTTTAGAAATTTCATTATTTGGATAAGGTATCATCAGTATGATTTTTGAGGGACCAACCGTCTTCAAGAGTCACAAAGAAAGTGCATATCACTAACTGAAATGATTTTCAACATTGAATTAAATAATACTAGAAATTCAAGTTTTGTCAGTTTATGCTTTCTTTGTAATGGCTATCATGCTATAATGCTTTTTTCTTTGTGGACATAATGAACTTCTTCCTGCAAGAAAGTTTTCAAGACTTGTATCATAGCTGTTAGATACAGTACAGTGGGAGACTTAATCCCCTCCACTTTTGCTCTGTGATAATGCTTCATCATGGAGAAGTAAAATACTTACAGTTCAAATCACGCCTCAGACATCATGTCATTGGCATCACCACCAAGGAGAGGATGATCAGCATTGTTGATTGACATTTGAACAGCCAATCAATGAAGACCACCTAATGCAAAGACAGAGACATCACAAATCATTAACAATCAAATACCATTTCACCAATCAGTGATCTTTATTTCAGTCATATATATATATATATATATATATATATATATATATATATATATATATATATATCTGGACAACAGAAATTAATTTTTAAATTCTTGTACATTTAGAAAACTTATGATTGACTTGATGAGAGGCCCACCTTGTTGAGCTTCTCATGAACAGTGTAAATTGATCCCACTGTTTAAACATGAAAAGTAATCCTCTTAGGTATGGACAGTTAAATTCCAGATAGCAGCAGGTTTCTTTTGAAATACACAAACAACAAGAAAGAAAACACTGAATTTATACTTAAATGCAAACCACATGTTTGTCCTTAAGCAGTAATGGTCCAGTTACGAGATTGAATATACATGTACGTAACTCTCAACTAGTTAAGTTCTGATGCACATGTACTGTAGGGGACTGGCCATTTATTTTTATGGAGTTATAGTCATCACAAGATTAGTTTGTTTCAAGTAAAGCAAGGAATGGCATTAGTGTCCTTTTCTATACCACAAATCAGAATAAGACGAGTTGTCAAGCATTTACCCCCCCTTTCTTCGAAACTAAAATGGTCTTTCCAGAGCAAAGACTTGGCTTCAACTGATGTTCAGCGGAAATCAAGGCAGTGACCATTGTTTATACTGTTTTAAAATGTTAGCAAATGACTTCCTCAGAGAAACCGCTTACAGAATTTGCTCAAATTTGACATAAGTCATCCTGACATGATGACATTTCACCTTTATACAGGTGATGCAGGTCTGTCTCCAGATATAACCACAGGTAACTAAAACTTGAGAAAAATATTAAACCAACTTTTTCAATCACCACTTGACAATATTGCCTGCAAATGATGCTGATCTGACATCAGATATTGCAGCCATTGCTAGGCTAAGGTACTCGGAATTAACTGTGTATGACACACTGAACAGGAGATGCCGCTTGGGTTAGCTTAATTGATAAAGGATGCGCTGCATTTATTTATGTTATGCACTGCTTACACTTCTGCACTGTCTCAGAAATTCTCCTCAGGTCAAACTGCAGCCAAGTTATAGCAAAGACGTTTAAAAAATACTACTAACAGCTGCCTCACTAGGCACTCAGCAGTAAGAGGTTAGTGTTAGGATTGGTCAGCCTGGTGTCAGGATAATGGGACTGGGTGGGACATGATGCTACATGTCTGCAGCATGATGCCCCAGTGCTAGACATGACTATAAACTGCCACATTGTTGACATGTAGTGATTATATAATACGAGATCTTCCTAAGGCTCTGGTCAGTGTTTAAGTATGGCCTCATGGTCTGTTAACCTATGTTAATGCTTCTCCTCCAAAAATTGTCCTTAAACTTAATACATGCTTTCATTCCAAGTCTAGTTGGTCCTAAAGAAAAACGGTCATTTAAAAATCTTGTTTTTGCTATACATGGACAAATGCTCAAATCGACTTAAAATCTTTTTGCACTATTATACTTCTCAGAATGTCGATTTTGGACAGTAATAAAATAGTGCCTATTTGACATTCATTAGAAATTCTACATGTTCCTCTTTACACTTTAGGGAATAACAAAATCTTGTCACTAGTCCCCCTGAAAGGATTGTCATATTTAACATGCGGTTTTCACTAAAGACATTTTATAATTTTCAGCTGGTCTTCACTATACTGTCATCTGAACTTTTCCTTAACTGATGTTTGTAATGACACTGGTTTTTCTCTAAAAGTTTTCTTATGATAAAAATGGCCCAGATCATACCTCCACTATGGCTGCCATGGTAGCCATTTTGAAAATGTTGACATGGCTCTGTCGTACAAGACTGATGTTCCCACTACAAACTTTCAAATAATATCTTGTTGGCCCTAATTGAAAATGAAGATTATCACACCTCAAATTTAATTGGCCAAGGTGGCCATCTGTAAAATCTTGTTATAGCTACTTTTCCTAAATAGGTTGTTGTAACAACATGGAGTTTTCACAGAAAAATTAATTATACAATGTTATTTATCATGAATAAAAATGGTGTTGATCAGACTTACGATATGACTGCTTTGAGAGTAATATGAAACATCTTGCAGGAATGGTGGTAATGACATGGGATTTTCAGTACAACACTTGTAATATATAATTGTTTCTGAATTAAAATGGTCCAGATCTCACTACCATCATATTCACTGCAACGACCAGATGGATATAGCTTTCAGTGTCAATGACCGTATTCATTTCTGTCCAAAAACATGTAAGAATACGCCTAACCAGAACATATAAATATAGAGAGATAGAGATCATATGTTTGCTTTATCATATATATATCATGAGATGTATATATTTTTCATTAAATGAGAATTATGCTGGGTGAGTTGTTGTTGTTGTAGGGTCTAATGCTATTTTTCAGCACAAGATAGGCTATACATATTGGCCAGTATCATTGGTGGAGGAAGAACCCGGAAAACCCCAGAAAGGACCACTGACCCACAAGAAGCTACTGGCATGCTTTCTCACATACCCACATTGGCCGAACATGAGACTCAAACCCATGCAGACAGAGGTGAAACGGCAGTGATACGTAACGGTGAGTGCTTAAGACCACTCGGCCACTCAGGGCCCCCAGGAGGAGTTTGAATGAAAAATTTCAAAATTTAAACGTGGTATCAAAGATACAGCGTACATACTATACCAATATTTTGCATATATCACATACAAATTTACTACAGTATTTGCATTTCCAACTCAGTTAAGATTTACTTCTGGCAACTGTATATTGAAGGAATAAATGCAATCTCCACATCCCTACCTAGCGAGTCTGTTACACAATGTAGCTCTTTACCTATTGTGGCTAATAACAATCTTCCTTGCAGACTGACAAGTTGTTTCTATTATTTATTGAAATTATATTTGCATTCATATTGATTAAATAATTATATGACTTATGATTTAAAAATGAAAGATGGATTAAATAAAGATAGCAAAGCACTACAAACACAGCTTGGGTAATTACTTGAACACTATGTAGCCACTCACATTCCAGCTAGCATATATAAATGAGTGGGAAATATAAACTAAGCAAAATGATGAACCAACAAGAGGTAATTAAAACATTTAAATGTATTTACACTTGATTATTAAAGTCATTATTTTGACTTAATATTGCTACCAACTATACAATTGTTTCTGTCCTCCATTTATATCTGTCCCCTTTGCATTGATCCATATTACAAAATTTACCATCGTTCATAGGTTTAGAGTCATTGTCACATGACGCTGGCAAAGATCCACGACAGTGAGGTTTTTCCCACAGCTTTTCCCGCAGTGGTCCAGAATTAGCGAAAGACTGATATCCTGACGGACCAACCAAAGGAGAGAGATATTGTGGTTTGTTGGGTTACGGAGACTTGCCATAAACACGTTTATATATTGCCCATCCCTACATTTCATTGTTGGTTGATTAGTTAGCTGACTTACCAATCAGTGAGTGAGTAAGGTGGGAGGGGATAGCCTTCAGACATTTTGATATTAAATAATCTGTTTTTGGAAACTTAAATGTTTTATAAAGTTGGAAGAAAAGAAGTAAGCATTAAATAGATTACAGAATGTGTGTTTCTCCTAACCAAGAAATGTACCATATATTCTTGATAGGCTGTTGCAACTTTGTATCATAGGTTTTTTGAACACTGTATTAAAATCACATGGAACATGTACATCTAACTGTTATGAAGACTCTGGTCCTTGTAGATTACTTGGTGCATGTTCAGTTTTCTTCTTCTCTCACACCCCAACAGATTTCCAGTTATTTTGCCCATTATGCGTTATAGAGAGATATTAAAGGGAAAGCAGAGAGGATTTAGATGAAATTGTGTACTATGTTTATGTCATTTAGAAAACGGAGATAATTAGTATTTTTGTCATTATTTTTCTTACTTTGCTAATGATTATTCAGTGCAAATTCATTACTGATAGTATAGATTGAAGCGATAACCATCTGCTGAAATGTAACCTAGTTTGAAGCAATATTATTATGTGTCATGGGCAGATTACAATTTGATATACATATATATATATATATATAAGATGGTCACACTGATAATCGTGTACAGTCAGCTCCACTTAAATGCATATCTCTTAATTGCATAGATCACTTAAGTGCATAGCAAAAGTATGGTCCCATTTTTCTTTCATTATTATACATGAATTCCACTTATATGCATAGCTTGGGTCCAGTCCCAAGGCTATCCATATAAGCAGAGTTGACTACTTCCTTTCTGGTGTTATGAATTAATCACTTCAAGTTCTCAGCCATACATGACATGCCAGTTTCATATCGTCTCTTAGGATAAACAACCGTAGTAAACAAGAGTGTTGTTTCCTAGTCACATTATACAACTTTATAAATCCAATCCAATTGCTCATTCCAGTCTTGTTGAAATGTGTGGATGATGCACACAGACACCAATTACATATGCCTTGACATAAGTCAAATTATGGAATGATGAGACATCATGGTTCATAATGTCTTTCAAGGCCTTGAAAATGTGGGAAAATTGAGCAGATTACACTGTGGCCTTTACAAGTCTTTGAAAATTGAAATAAACACAAACATTTTAGTTTCTTTCCATAATCACAAATAAAATTGTCCTGGGTTGTTAGATTCAGATGTAGTAGAGTTTTCCTGGTTTCTTTTGATAAACCTTTCAGTTTCATTTCATCATTAAACAATATTGTAGCATTTTGCATTCATTGTTTTCTCATATAACATGACTTGTATACAAAAATGTTAGCTAAAATAGGTCTTAGAAATCTATGTTTGTGGTCTTTGAAAATTTGGGAAAAGTCTTTGAATTTATCATTCAGAATTCTGTATGAACCCTGGACAAAACTCAAACTTAATACTTGAAATTGGGCTACAAGGGACACATCGAGTAAACACCAAGTGATGTCTTTTCTGTAAATGTGCCTTCTTATGGAGGTCAAGTATTAAAGTGAAGAAAACTGTTCATAAGTGTTCTTTATGAGCAGGTGTCCACTATATAGAACTAAAAGATGTCAGTTTTATATTTACATTACAGTGACACACATTCATCATATAAGGCATATGTAGCTAACTGATGAAGATACATGATACAATATTACGTCAGTTTTGTTGAGGTTTACCGTCAACATGAAATATTTCTAGAGGGATTGGAAAGTCTGAAATAAATGTGCAGTTTATTTTACATTTTAAATTGACACTGTGTCAAGACCTAAGATTTGTCTCCAAATCAGAAAATATTCCCTAAAGTGTAAAGAGGACAATTTTAAACACACATTCTTGTGAAATAGTCCCTAAAGTGTAAAGAGGACAATGTTAAACACACATTCTTGTGAAATATTCCCTAAAGTGTAAAGAGGACAAGGTTAAACACACATTCTTGTGAAATATTCCCTAAAGTGTAAAGAGAACAATTTTAAACACACATTCTTGTGAAATATTCCCTAACGTGTAAAGAGGACAATTTTAAGGACACATTCTTGTGAAATATTCCCTAACGTGTAAAGAGGACAATTTTAAGGACACATTCTTGTGAAATATTCCCTAAAGTGTAAAAAGGACAATTTTAAACACACATTCTTGTGAAATATTCCCTAAAGTGTAAAGAGGACAATTTTAAACACACATTCTTGTGAAATATTCCCTAAAGTGTAAAGAGAACAATTTTAAGGACACATTCTTGTGAAATATTCCCTAACGTGTAAAGAGGACAATGTTAAACACACATTCTTGTGAAATATTCCCTAAAGTGTAAAGAGGACAAGGTTAAACACACATTCTTGTGAAATATTCCCTAAAGTGTAAAGAGGACAATTTTATACACACATTCTTGCGAAATATTCCCTAAAGTGTAAAGAGGACAATTTTAAGCACACATTCTTGTGAAATATTCCCTAACGTGTAAAGAGGACAATTTTAAGGACACATTCTTGTGAAATATTCCCTAAAGTGTAAAAAGGACAATTTTAAGGACACATTCTTGTGAAATATTCCCTAAAGTGTAAAGAGGACAATTTTAAACACATTCTTGTGAAAAATTCCCTAAAGTGTAAAGAGAACAATTTTAAGGACACATTCTTGTGAAATATTCCCTAACGTGTAAAGACGACAATTTTAAGCACACATTCTTGTGAAATATTCCGTAAAGTGTAAAGAGGACAATTTTAAACACACATTCTTGTGAAATATTCCCTAACGTGTAAAGAGAACAATTTTAAACACACATTCTTGTGAAATATTCCCTAACGTGTAAAGAGGACAATTTTAAACACACATTCTTGTGAAATATTCCCTAACATGTAAAGAGAACAATTTTAAGCACACATTCTTGTGAAATATTCCCTAAAGTGTAAAGAGGACAATTTTAAGCACACATTCTTGTGAAATATTCCGTAAAGTGTAAAGAGGACAATTTTAAACACACATTCTTGTGAAATATTCCCTAAAGTGTAAAGAGAACAATTTTAAGGACCCATTCTTGTGAAATATTCCCTAATGTGTAAAGAGGACAATTTTAAGGACACATTCTTGTGAAATATTCCCTAATGTGTAAAGAGGACAATTTTAAGGACACATTCTTGTGAAATATTCCCTAAAGTGTAAAGAGGACAATTTTAAACACCCATTCTTGTGAAATATTCCCTAAAGTGTAAAGAGAACAATTTTAAGCACCCATTCTTGTGAAATATTCCCTAAAGTGTAAAAAGAACAATTTTAAGCACACATTCTTGTGAAATATTCCCTAAAGTGTAAAGAGAACAATTTTAAGGACAAATTCTTGTGAAATATTCCCTAACGTGTAAAGAGGACAATTTTAAGGACACATTCTTGTGAAATATTCCCTAAAGTGTAAAGAGGACAATTTTAAACACACATTCTTGTGAAATATTCCCTAAAGTGTAAAGAGAACAATTTTAAGCACACATTCTTGTGAAATATTCCCTAAAGTGTAAAGAGGACAATTTCAAACACAAATTCTTGTGAAATATTCCCTAAAGTGTAAAGAGAACAATTTTAAGGACACATTCTTGTGAAATATTCCCTAACGTGTAAAGAGAACAATTTTAAACACACATTCTTGTGAAATATTCCCTAACATGTAAAGAGAACAATTTTAAACACACATTCTTGTGAAATATTCCCTAAAGGGTAAAGAGAACAATTTTAAGGACACATTCTTGTGAAATATTCCCTAATGTGTAAAAAGAACAATTTTAAGCACACATTCTTGTGAAATATTCCCTAAAGTGTAAAGAGAACAATTTTAAACACACATTCTTGTGAAATATTCCCTAACGTGTAAAGAGGACAATTTTAAGGACACATTCTTGTGAAATATTCGCTAAAGTGTAAAGAGGACAATTTTAAACACAAATTCTTGTGAAATATTCCCTAAAGTGTAAAGAGAACAATTTTAAACACACATTCTTGTAAAATATTCCCTAAAGTGTAAAGAGAACAATTTTAAACACACATTCTTGTGAAATATTCCCTAAAGGGTAAAGAGAACAATTTTAAGCACACATTCTTGTGAAATATTCCCTAAAGTGTAAAGAGGACAATTTCAAGCACACATTCTTGTGAAATATTCCCTAAAGTGTAAAGAGAACAATTTTAAACACACATTCTTGTGAAATATTCCCTAACGTGTAAAGACAACAATTTTAAGCACACATTCTTGTGAAATATTCCCTAAAGTGTAAAGAGGACAATTTTGAACACACATTCTTGTGAAATATTCCCTAAAGTGTAAAGAGGACAATTATAAACACCCATTCTTGTGAAATATTCCCTAAAGTGTAAAGAGAACAATTTTAAACACCCATTCTTGTGAAATATTCCCTAAAGTGTAAAGAGAACAATTTTAAACGCCCATTCTTGTGAAATATTCCCTAAAGTGTAAAGAGAACAATTTTAAACGCCCATTCTTGTGAAATATTCCCTAAAGTGTAAAGAGAACAATTTTAAGGACACATTCTTGTGAAATATTCCCTTAAGTGTAAAGAGAACAATTTTAAGGACACGTTCTTATGAAATATTCCCTAAAGTGTAAAGAGAACAATTTTAAGGACCCATTCTTGTGAAATATTCCCTAATGTGTAAAGAGGACAATTTTAAGGACACATTCTTGTGAAATATTCCCTAATGTGTAAAGAGGACAATTTTAAGGACACATTCTTGTGAAATATTCCCTAAAGTGTAAAGAGGACAATTTTAAACACACATTCTTGTGAAATATTCCCTAAAGTGTAAAGAGAACAATTTTAAACACACATTCTTGTGAAATATTCCCTAAAGTGTAAAGAGGACAATTTCAAGCACACATTCTTGTGAAATATTCCCTAAAGTGTAAAGAGAACAATTTTAAACACACATTCTTGTAAAATATTCCCTAAAGTGTAAAGAGAACAATTTTAAGCACACATTCTTGTGAAATATTCCCTAAAGTGTAAAGAGAACAATTTTAAGGACACATTCTTGTGAAATATTCCCTAATGTGTAAAAAGAACAATTTTAAGGACACATCCTTGTGAAATATTCCCTAAAGTGTAAAGAGAACAATTTTAAGGACACATTCTTGTGAAATATTCCCTAACGTGTAAAGAGGACAATTTTAAGGACACATTCTTGTGAAATATTCCCTAAAGTGTAAAGAGGACAATTTTAAACACAAATTCTTGTGAAATATTCCCTAAAGTGTAAAGAGAACAATTTTAAACACACATTCTTGTAAAATATTCCCTAAAGTGTAAAGAGAACAATTTTAAACACACATTCTTGTGAAATATTCCCTAAAGGGTAAAGAGAACAATTTTAAGCACACATTCTTGTGAAATATTCCCTAAAGTGTAAAGAGGACAATTTCAAGCACACATTCTTGTGAAATATTCCCTAAAGTGTAAAGAGAACAATTTTAAACACACATTCTTGTCAAATATTCCCTAACGTGTAAAGAGAACAATTTTTAGCACACATTCTTGTGAAATATTCCCTAAAGTGTAAAGAGGACAATTTTGAACACACATTCTTGTGAAATATTCCCTAAAGTGTAAAGAGGACAATTATAAACACCCATTCTTGTGAAATATTCCCTAAAGTGTAAAGAGAACAATTTTAAACACACATTCTTGTGAAATATTCCCTAAAGTGTAAAGAGAACAATTTTAAACGCCCATTCTTGTGAAATATTCCCTAAAGTGTAAAGAGAACAATTTTAAACACACATTCTTGTGAAATATTCCCTAAAGTGTAAAGAGAACAATTTTAAGGACACGTTCTTGTGAAATATTCCCTAAAGTGTAAAGAGAACAATTTTAAGGACCCATTCTTGTGAAATATTCCCTAATGTGTAAAGAGGACAATTTTAAGGACACATTCTTGTGAAATATTCCCTAATGTGTAAAGAGGACAATTTTAAGGACACATTCTTGTGAAATATTCCCTAAAGTGTAAAGAGGACAATTTTAAACACACATTCTTGTGAAATATTCGCTAAAGTGTAAAGAGAACAATTTTAAACACACATTCTTGTGAAATATTCCCTAAAGTGTAAAAAGAACAATTTTAAACACACATTCTTGTGAAATATTCCCTAAAGTGTAAAGAGGACAATTTTGAACACACATTCTTGTGAAATATTCCCTAAAGTGTAAAGAGAACAATTTTAAGCACCCATTCTTGTGAAATATTCCCTAAAGTGTAACGAGAACAATTTTAAGCACACATTCTTGTGAAATATTCCCTAAAGTGTAAAGAGAACAATTTTAAGGACACATTCTTGTGAAATATTCCCTAACGTGTAAAGAGGACAATTTTAAGGACATTCTTGTGAAATATTCGCTAAAGTGTAAAGAGGACAATTTTAAACACACATTCTTGTGAAATATTCCCTAAAGTGTAAAGAGAACAATTTTAAGCACACATTCTTGTGAAATATTCCCTAAAGTGTAAAGAGGACAATTTTAAACACACATTCTTGTGAAATATTCCCTAAAGTGTAAAGAGAACAATTTTAAGGACACATTCTTGTGAAATATTCCCTAACGTGTAAAGAGAACAATTTTAAGGACACATTCTTGTGAAATATTCCCTAAAGTGTAAAGAGAACAATTTTAAACACACATTCTTGTAAAATATTCCCTAAAGTGTAAAGAGAACACTTTTAAGCACACATTCTTGTGAAATATTCCCTAAGGTGTAAAGAGAACAATTTTAAGGACACATTCTTGTGAAATATTCCCTAATGTGTAAAGAGGACAATTTTAAGGACACATTCTTGTGAAATATTCCCTAAAGTGTAAAGAGAACAATTTTAAGGACCCATTCTTGTGAAATATTCCCTAAAGTGTAAAGAGAACAATTTTAAACACACATTCTTGTGAAATATTCCCTAAAGTGTAAAGAGAACAATTTTAAGCACACATTCTTGTGAAATATTCCCTAAAGTGTAAAGAGGACAATTTTGAACACACATTCTTGTGAAATATTCCCTAAAGTGTAAAGAGAACAATTTTAAGCACACATTCTTGTGAAATATTCCCTAAAGTGTAACGAGAACAATTTTAAGCACACATTCTTGTGAAATATTCCCTAAAGTGTAAAGAGAACAATTTTAAGGACACATTCTTGTGAAATATTCCCTAACGTGTAAAGAGGACAATTTTAAGGACATTCTTGTGAAATATTCGCTAAAGTGTAAAGAGGACAATTTTAAACACACATTCTTGTGAAATATTCCCTAAAGTGTAAAGAGAACAATTTTAAGCACACATTCTTGTGAAATATTCCCTAAAGTGTAAAGAGGACAATTTTAAACACACATTCTTGTGAAATATTCCCTAAAGTGTAAAGAGAACAATTTTAAGGACACATTCTTGTGAAATATTCCCTAAAGTGTAAAGAGAACAATTTTAAGGACACATTCTTGTGAAATATTCCCTAAAGGGTAAAGAGAACAATTTTAAGCACACATTCTTGTGAAATATTCCCTAAAGTGTAAAGAGGACAATTTCAAACACACATTGTTGTGAAATATTCCCTAAAGTGTAAAGAGGACAATTTTAAGGACACATTCTTGTGAAATATTCCCTAACGTGTAAAGAGGACAATTTTAAACACACATTCTTGTGAAATATTCCCTAAAGTGTAAAGAGAACAATTTTAAACCCACATTCTTGTGAAATATTCCCAAACGTGTAAAGAGGACAATTTTAAACACACATTCTTGTGAAATATTCCCTAAAGTGTAAAAGCACAATTTTAAACACACATTCTTGTGAAATATTCCCTAAAGTGTAAAGAGGACAATTTTAAGGACACATTCTTATGTAACAGACAATTTCATCCATAATTAAGAATAAATTTGTATTTAAATTACTTCCAGAATACTGTGAAATGCATTAACTTTATGGGGTTCCAATTTTTTATGTGGGTGGGTGTCATGCATATCTTTATTTTATTTTACTCCTGGTATATGATTTTATCTATATAAAAAAATATATTTGTATCCATGGCTGTAAATTGTACAGATTATCTTTAGTTAAATTTTGCCTATGTGACTAGGGTCTGCTTTAGGAATATTAAGAGCGTAGAATTACATAGGATCTATTAATAGATGCTTACATATGCATTGACAATTCCTAATAATCTTTACAATAAGACCTGATGATGACTGGGTTAGTTTCTCATTGGCTGGTGGGGTTTGAACAGTTCTAGAAGAATAAAGTAATTTGCCTTTGATTGGGCTAGGTTACACAAATATGCACTTTTGGCATAAATGGAGTAGTAAGATCTGTTACATTGGGTCAGTTGTGAAATATACGTGTATATAAGGAGGGACCTGAGCAATCAAGAGTCATTCCTATTTTGGATTGATCCTCATTTGTTATGTTCCTCTTGTAAGTCTGCAGATGTGTTTTTTATTGTACTTAGATATTCTTCAAGAGGAAAAACAATAATTTGGACTGTTCTGTGGGGAAACAAAGTGCTCATTATTTGGACTATAATATTCTGTAACTATTGTGAATTATTCGCAGGAATTCTTGACAGCGCCATCTTGACATCATGATTCTTTGCAGGCATGTGCATTTGTGGTTTTGAAATTTATGTGGAACTTTTCATTTATTTGGACTTTCATAGAACTTTATCAAGATTATTTTGGATTCACTTCAAAATACTTCAAGTTTCTCTCACACTTTTATTTATAACTTTGATACTTAAATTTTTTGTTAAGTTTTACCGCCATCTGGACCCCATCTTTTGCAATGGAAATGCATCACCTGCTTCTTTGTTTTAATGCCATGGCAATCTATAGTGCTGAGACTGTGAAATATAATTAGGAAAAGTACATGCATGAGAAACACCAAAACTAACTGATTGCTTACAATTGAATTCCAGTGCAAAACTTCATAAACATGAAACCTCCTGTAACATTGTAATCACTCTAACTGATGTACAGAATTAAAAGCATATTTATGCATTGTCTGTGTTCTGTATTTCCTAAAGCACATAACAATCCCATTTTTGAATACATGTTTGCACGAACAAATGATAACGAAGCAATCAGCAGATTAGTCCCGATTTCCCAAAGTCTATTTTAATCCAGTCTCACCAAAGTGCTTTTTTGTCATGTGTACAGATAAGCCACTTGGCGTGAATTGGCTTTATGTTGCTAGATGTTTTCAGATCAACTGAGATCTTATTTGAATGTACCAACTGTCCTCCAGTTCATTTCATGGATCAATAACCTGTGTTGGATACCACTAATGATGTCGTATATTGTAACATTCTCCAGTTATTACAATACAACATTAATAACAGCACCATTAACCCCACCTTCGCCGATTCCATTTTATACCGCAACGTCATGGTTACCCAGTAAAACGTGGGTTTGTCACGTGGCCATATTAGGGGTCTTGGTAAACAACGCTAAGAACTGTTAAGAAGCAGTACGCGGCTCAAAGTGCTAAAATGTGGGCACCAAGAACATAGTAAAGCATTAAATGACCCCCAAAACATAAATGGAACTAAACTAAATCGATAAATATTGTGAACACGGGTCGTAACGGATGCAACGCCTTTTGAGTATCAGGAAAGACAACTCTGTCAGGGCTAAGTATGCTTACTATTCTGAAAATAAGAATTATTCACCATTATCGTCATCACTATCATCATCATCACCATCAGAAGCAGCAGCAGTAAATCAGAACATGAATTATGTTAAAATGTAAATGACTGTCTCGTAAGAGCCAACTGTACGTTTATTGCATAATTTTCCAATTACAAAATTATTCACCAAGAACTCTATTTAGCAATACCTCCTAGAAGAAAATGGAGGCTTCATTTTCTTTTATATATATATATATATATATATATATATATATATATATATATATATATATATATATATATATATATTGTAATAACTTGCATTTAGGGAGTGAGGTATGCATGCATATATACGGTAAACACTATTCATACAAGCCGTCCAATTCGGTATAGATTCTTTTTTTAAATTATAAATCTGTGCATTAGCAGTGAATTGCTCAAATGAGTTGACATTACTATTTTCTAGGATCCTGTGTTTTGTTTACTTGTCGATTAATAGTTAGCTGGTATAGTCTACGTGTTTTTGTGATAGCGAAAATAGGGAGTATCATGCCGGCGGCTGGCATCCTTGATAATTCGATTAATGGCTATTTCTAGTTAACAGCTTAAGACTGTACACTACATACTCAATGTGTTTATAGTCCCTGGGGTTTCATTTGTATACGTCATTGCATTTAAGTTTGTTTTTCCTCTTCTTTGTTTATTTGGTACATATAACTGTTGACTCCTCTTCATGCGGTCTACCTCGGTAATATTGTAAGAGTGCATAACACGGTTTCCGAACCATTGCTATAGCGACAGACTAACACGGTATGTGCCGCCAAATACAAATCTGAATTTTTTTTCTTTTTCTATTTTTACTTATGGCAATTCATTCGCAATGTAGCAATGTGTAAAATATCCAGCTGGTAATTTCCATAAATAATCACTGTGAAAATTAACTAAATATACACATGCAATACTAGCGCATGATGGTTTGAACATTCCAACAAGGATTGTGGGTTTTGTGGGCTTTGTGGGTTTTGTGGGTATTGTGGGTTTTGTGGGCGTTGTGGGTTTTGTGGGTATTGTGGGTTTTGTGGGAGTATATAAGGCTTTGTGGGCTGCTTGAGAGGGGTCAGTCAGCTAGCATCCATCAAACTAGGTACATCACAGTTATTGTGAGTTTTATTTTTTTTATTTTTTTTTTTTAATTTTTGTTTTGTTTAGTTTATTAGAGAATTATGTAACTTTAGGCAATATTTTGGACAGTAAATATTTTTTTTATAAAGCTTATTTAAGTACAAATCAATTTTTATTTAAGGTTTTGTTATTATTTTTAATTCCTTTCTCTCTTCCAACTTGTACACATTCTAGTCATTTCTAATTTATTTTACAAGCAACATAGATATTGTTTTATCATTTGTTATTTGAAATTCAGTTATATGGTCAAGTGAGTGTTGTCCTCACAGACCAATACTTTTATTCATTTCTTTATTTATTTACTTTATTTAATTAATTTTATGAAGCTAAATACATACAGAAAAGTTTTGCTACACTACAAATATATAATTCCTTTTTCTTAAATTATAGGTCCAACAAAGTTCTTAGGGAAATAAAATGTCTAAGTCAGTGTGAGTGTTTTCCTCACCAACTTGACATTTTAAATTCAATTCAACAATACTTGATTATTCTAGCAATCTATAAAACATAAGTTATTTGTCTATTTTATAATTTACTAGTTGTCTAAGTCACTATGAGTGTTTTCCTCACCGACTTGACATTCTAAATTCAATTCAACAATACTTGATTATGCTAGCAATCTAAACAATGTAAGTTATGTTTCTATTTTATAATTTATTAGTTGTCTAAGTCACTGTGAGTGTTTTCCTCACCGACTTGACAGCCAATTTACTTCCATTTATACCAATACACTTCAAATAAGTATTACGCGAAGGTTGAAGTGTAAAGTCAAGCAAGTGTTTTCCTTGCAGATTTTTACATTTCACGATTACAATCAAGTCATAGTTTCTCTGCTGTAGTAACCTTTAATGCAACTAAATTCACATATGGTAACTCAAATATAATCTTTACTCATCAGAAGAAATAATATAATGAACCAATAGCATAGTGCTAATGTGTATCCTGACCTTACATGAAATTATCCTATACCATACAGTACCTTCAAACAATGATAATATTTTGGCTTAGGACAAAAACAAGACTGTCATGGTCATGAACTGGCTTTATTCGCTGTTTCTTAATAAATGAATCATCTTGTGTTATGGTTGAAAAGAAATCAAGAGTTCGAGTTTACTCCATTCTCCCCCTCCTTAGTCAGCTGATAAGAAGCATACCACTCATTCTACTATAATGTGACCAATTAATGATTATTCATGTCGTTAACAAATTTGCAGTCGTAAAACGTTTATTGAATTCATTACACCATTAGTTTCTGTTTTGATATATACTATAACACGTTTTTTCTCATTTCAATTTAAATAAAGGTATCTAGACCTTTTTAATTGTGAAAATATATCAAAAATGAAAATCTAATTTACACGTAAAGTAATGTGTCGCTATGCATGCATCCACTTTTTGAATCCTTGACACTTTTTTGTGTTGGTGCTTTTCTCTCTATATTTCGATATTTCTATATTTTGTTGTTTTGCTTGATTGAAAGAAGACACGATCTCAAGCAATAAATACATCGATTATGTTTTATGCTGATTTAAACCTAGTCGCAAAAATTACATTAACTTCCGTAACCTTTTTATGTATATACCAAAACGTTTAGTTAAATCGAAAACAACTATCGGGTTTTTTGTAAGCTAAAAACAGAAAACCGTTAGCTCTGATCTTAGTTCTGTCGAAAAGAAATAGTTGGAAACTTTCTGCTAAGAAGATAATGAAATATAAAAAAAGGATGTCTTACTTAAGACATTAACTTCCGTAACAACTATCTCTGTGAAATGGTAAATTTAAACGGTAAATATTAGGCGAGTTTCACTGCAAGCGCTGGAAATCTTTAATATAAACTATTCAACGAAGACATTATCGATGTCTGTAACCAATAGTTCAATTTTAAATATAAAATATTAACTTCCGTAACTTTTAACTTCCGTAACGGTTTTTTTTCCGGAATCAGAAGTCGATACCGGATCGAGACTTGTACTTGGTGGTTATTTTTCACGATTCACCGGAAGATTATCGAATATAGCAGACATCATTTATCAACGATTTTTACTATAATTTAGAGCTACTTGTTGTTTTCTTCAGGTAAGTTCTTTGTGTACTAGTGAAAAAGCATGCCAGAAACTTGATTTTAATAGTAGAAAAGACAAATACAACTGATTTTCATCCCAAATACGACCTGATTATAACTTAAAAAAATCGTCTGCATGTTGTCGGTATAGAGTGAATTTTTGCCCAATCGAAAATCATGTCCGATTCCGTTATGGAAGTTAATTGAAATATTTTTTATATGGTTTTTGTATTCTTTTACATGTTATGCTTTCAATTGTCACTTCTATAACTTTAAATTTAAGCTATTCATGTGTAAATTATAAAATGGGCGTAAGTTAACATCGTGTCTACAGACCAGTGTTCTATGATGATTCTTGATGTTGAGGTATGGCTTATCAAAGATAAAACACACAATGTTACCCCCCCTCCTAAAAAAAGAAAAAAAAAACTAAAATCGTTGAACAAGAGATCGAGACTAGAAATAAAATTATCACCGTTTCCACTCAATTCTAATATTATTATATTAGTAATAGAAAAAAATGCAAATTGCTTTCGTTACGGATGTTAAAAGGTTAAAAACACTTCTTGTATTTTTTCAGTTAACCATGCCACTGTCAAATGCAGAACGACAAAAGAGATGGAGAGAGCGAAAAAAAGAACAGAATCTAAACGCATTCATGGAAAAGGAGAGAAAAAGAAAAAGGGAGTCATATGTTCCAGTTGAAAACCTTGGCGAGATAGCACATAAAAGAAGGAAAAAAGAAGTAAACCAGAGAGTAAAGAGACATTATTTGAAAAAGAAGATTTCCCAAATGACCCCTGTGAATAACATAGAAGATGGTCCAGGTACATCAACAAGAAGTCATGAAAAGACAACAATATTGGTGAAGTTTCCATCGTTTGGACATAATAAGGGAAAAGGCTTAAGAAAACGGTACAAAAGCTCACTCAAGAATGCACAGAGGAAAATTCAAGAGTTAGAACAGAAAAACGTAGATTTAAGCAAGTGCAACAAACGTATTCAAAAGAGAATAGAAAGACGAAGAGCAAAAAGTACAAAAACTCATGACTCTTCGGATGCAGACTTAGACACAACTCTTGAAACAGACGAAAACTCAGTTCCTAGCTCACGTATGACACCACGATCAAAACAAATGCACTGCTTAATAGACTTAAACTCACACCATCAGGAAGAAAAATACTTCGAAAAAGGCTTTTCTTTGCCAACTGCATCACAAAAGATTTAAAAGAATCTGTGGCTTCAGTTAAAAAAAGTGTTTTCAAGAAGCTCCCATTTTATACCGCTAGAAAGTATCGCTTCATGTCTGAGTTACATCGAAGAACTGGCATACACAGAAAACAGGTGGTCAAAATAACCACGCTTACAAAGAAACAAGCATCTAAACAGAATCTAAATTTACAAGTAACAAGTTTCCTGGAGAGAGAAGATAACAGCTCAGTACTTGTCAGCAAAAAGAAGAGTGATGTAGTGGTGATTGAAAACATCGAGCATCAAAAGAGAATTTTATCCGACTATATGCATAACCTTCATGACAAATTTCGCTTAGAGAATCCTGATATCAAGGTGTCACGAGCTCGTTTCTACCAGTCAAGACCGAAATATTTGTTGCTAGCTAACTTTGCATCTAGAAGAACCTGTTTATGCGCACGACATCAAAATATGGCTTTGAAACTTAAAGCAATGAGGTCATTAGGTCTAAATCTTCCAAAAAGTCCAGATGCTTTCATTAAAGAACAGGACACGAATGAAAAACTGAAAGAAACACTTGAAACCGGTCTCCCAGATATGGTTAAATACACTCAATGGAAAAAGGTAGTAGAAGGGCAGAAGTCAAGATGGAAAGAAGTTGATGAAGCTGTAGCTAAAACCGATTTTATTCATTTGATGGACAGTCAAACGTCAGAATTCAGAAACCACGTCAAGAGGGTAAAAGTACAGTACCAAGAAATGAGAAACCTTTGAGAAAATTTACCCTAGAATGAAGTAATGTTATGGATGGACTTTGCTGAAAACTTTGTGTGTACCTCCGTGGAAGCAGTCCAGTCTTCATATTGGAATCAGGCTATGGTCAGTCTCCACACTATAGTTGTTTATTTTCCAAAGTCACAAGGCCAACGTCTTCAAAGTTTTGTGGGAGTCTCTGTTGTCTTATGTCATAACGCAACAGTTGTTTATACAATTTTGAAGAAACTCATACCAATGCTGCAATCAACTTATCCATCAATCAAAACCATACACTACCTTACCGATTCACCAACGAGCCAATATAGAAACAAAACAATCTTTAAAATTTTGGCTGACCACAATGAAGACTTTGGTATAGCTGGTCGATGGAACTATTTGGAATCGGGCCATGGCAAAGACCCGTGTGATGGTTTAGGTGCTAGCATAAAAAGAGCCGCAGATATGGCCATTCGTCAAGGAAAATGTCTCATTCAAAATGCTGAAGATTTCTACACGTGGTCTAAGCAGACGGAAGAGAGTGGTAGCAAAATAAAATATCTGTACTACAACCAGGCAGACGTTGACATGAGCAATGAAACAATACAACAGAAAGAGAAGCCTATGCAAATATCCGGTACCTTTAAGTTACATGCAATTGTGCCAATAAACTCTTGTACGATCCTTACTAGAGAAACATCATGTTATTGTAATGGTTGTCTTGTCAATCCTCAAACCAGCGTCCATGAATGGCAGGAACATGTGATATGTAAAAGACAGGATGAGGAAGTCATTGATACAAATGGAACTCTCATGCCAACTTTAGAGGTCGCTGCCGTTACAAGCGACCAGGAAGAAGTGTTTGAATATGAACGCATTCAGTACTCTGACATTCAACCATCCCGCTGGGTCTCTGCTGTTTACGAACGAAATTTTTATTTTGGTCAAATAGTAGCCATTGATATTGACGATGATGAAGTAGAGATCAATTTTTTAGAGAAATCAGGAAAGTATGGCAAAGCATTCCAAATGCCGTCTAGGGAAGACAAATTGTGGATAAAAAGAGAAAAACTTCTGACCATACTAGAAAAAGAACCAAGACCTGCAGGAAAATCCAAACGATTGGATAAAACTTACCTGATTGACAAAAGTGAGATGGAAAAGGCCGAAAGGGCTTTCAAAATGATCAAATAGACAAAAAAATTGTTTGCCTTTAATCAGTGAACTAAAAGAATAGAATTACTTCGTTCCCTGTAATACAATTTTTAAGAATTCTTTCATGTTCTTTCATGAACTTAGTAAAGTTAACTTCCGTAACGTTTTTACTTGTTTTTTATAATGGAGATAAAAATATACAAGTGCACAAAAAACATATCACCTTAACTTGAAAGATAATGCATTATATTAGCACAAACAAGGAAAGTTAACAATAACTGGCTCTCCCAAACATGCTTTTGGATAGTTTATTTGTTTATGTGTGACTGTTATCCAAACGCAGTTTAGTCTATTTTGAGACTTTATTTGTAAAAACAAAGTATAAAAAACAAGCCTTTCTATAGTATATAATTAAAAGATAGATCAGAATTTAGCTTTAAAAAGTGAGTAAAAGGTTGAAATTTACTATTAATTGGATTGAATAGTCTTTAATTGATTCAACTAACTTCCGTAACGACAAGGTTCACCATGAGAGATGCATTTGGCGTAAAATGAAAACGGTAAACAATTTGTGGGCATTTTTTTTGTTTTCATGTGCGGTGAAATGTTAGTAACATGATTAAATATCCAACACTATGAATTTAGATTGAAAAAAAAATCACTGTATTATTCCATATTTGGTCCGAATTTAGTAGAATCACTGATACTCATCCCTGGTGCGATACTCCAAGATAGTATTATCAGGACCTAGCTTGGCCGTTACAATATATATATATATACTTGATGTTGCAAGAGACACTAAGAAGCACTAAAAAGTATAATTTGATCCTATGAACGTTTTTAAACACTTTAGTGAACTAAAAAGCATGCATAGTAATTGCAATAAATGATTAACTGTTGTTGCCGTATTCTGAAATGTAAAAATATACCATGATATTAATTTCAGCAGTTGAAAAACCGCGAATCTTTTCCCTTGCCTTGAAAATCATGTTCTCATTGTTTCATAATGTACACGTATATGTATTGGTCGCTTCGGGCCTGAGGTGACAGTCGTTTCCTACATAAAAGGATGGTTGTTAAAAACACGTTCTTGTGTACGGTCCAAAATGTTGCACTTTCTCTCAAGTAAAGGAAAAATGGCCTTTCCAAATAATGATTATTTATTTACGGATTTTAATTTATCATTAATACCATCGAGGTGACAGTCATTTCCTACATAAAAGGATGGTTTTTAAAAACACGTTCTTGTATACGATCCAAAATGTTGCACTTTCTCTCGAGTAAAAGAAAAATGGCCTTTTCAAATAATGATTATTTGTTTACGGATTTTAATTTATCATTAATATCATTGATGTTTTCAAACTTACAAAACGTAAGAAACGGCATTCTACCACTACGAGTGAAAAGAAAGAGAAATATGTTCCAGATTGAAAAAACTAAACAACTGTCTGTTTTTTTTTTAAATCGCTTTTATGGGATGTGAGACCATATGGTACTTTTTTATTGGTTTTGGGTTAATCATTTACTTGGCACTCAGCATTATGAGGCTAGTGTTAGTACTGGTCGGCCTGGTGCCAGGATAATGTGACTGGGTGGGATATGATGCTACATGTCTTCGGCATGATGCCCCTGTGCTAGATGTCACTGTAAACTGCCACACTGCAGACATCGTAGCATTTGAATGAATAATTGTTAAATATACTTTACAAATCCAATTCACACACACACACACACACACACACACATTCATGTAAAACGAACAAAAACGGGGACAACTTTATTTGAACAAATTTTGGTCGACAAAGATCAGTTTTGCTATGCATTTGATATATAAATGACCATTATAATTGATTTGTGCTTTATTTCCAAGAAATAATGTATCAGTCTTTTTATAAGTCATATGTAAATGTCGCCGTTTTGTAGGTACCATGTCACCGTTTTGTGTACGAAAATATTCCCTTTTTATGTACTTTGCCAAGTACACGTATATGAAAATGTCCTCGTTTTGTATGTACCATGTCATGGCATTGTGTATTTAAATGTGCCGAGTTTATATTTACAGTTTTATTATTAAAATGCTTTACTTCTGCATATATCACATAAATGATGTGTGTACATTAATGCGCCCGTTTTGTATGATCCACTTTATTGTTGTGTGTATGAAAATGATTCCAGTTTGTATCTACCAGTTCAAGGTTGTGTGGATGAAAATGTCCCCGTTTTATATATAATTCTGCAAAAATGTATGCACGGAAATGTCCCTGTATTGCATATAATATGTCTAGAAAGCAAAGTATAAATCTGTTTGCATTTTGCATATCCGTGTTGCATGTTTTAAACTATCTTCAGTTATTTTATGCCCAAGAAAATGACAATTACTAGCAAATTCTTCGTCAAGGAATTTTATAGGACAATGTCCTTGTTTCGTATATATCACAATATTACTGTTATCACTTAGCATATAAAACGCCGTTTGCGTGAAGTGTCTCCATTTTGTAAACTGCACTTCAAATTGTATTCATGAAAATGTTCTCGCTTGGTATAAGCACTTTTACATGCTGGTTGAGAAAGCCTCCAATAGGTCTTAAAAACGTAATTGTTATGCATATAACATTTTTTTTTTTTTTTTTTTTTGGTTGTTGTTGTTGCATTATCTCAAAGTCTGTGTCTCAAAATGTCTCTCAATTTCCTAGTAAACACGTTGAGTTATTGAGGTCGGCAGCCTCTAAATGTCCTTAGTATGTGTATTGTAAAAGCCCATAGGCTGCATAGATGAATATGTCACTTTCTGTTCTAAATGGACGTATTAATCGTGTGTATGAAAATAATCACAATAAGTATGAAAGAAAATATAAAAATTTGGCAAGAAATACGTAAACGTTTCGTAATCAAAGCCCAAACAATTGTGTGTAAGTCGAAATACTGGTTGATAATCGCCGAAAACGCAGTTCTTTTTTTTTTTTAAATGTTCTGTTATGAAAAGGATTTTGATCATAGCCTTCTTCTCGTTTCTTGCTATGAGAAGGAATTACTCATAACTTAATAAATCTCGACTAAATTCATGATAGCCAAAGAGTATAAAATTCAATAGTTGCGATTAATGTCACAATCATTTTTGAAGAAATGTATTTTACTAAATTTAAAATAGAATACTAATTTCAAATAGGTTACTAAAACATATTCTTTATTGCTTAAAGAATATTTTATTTCTAAATTAAATCTAAATTTGAAGTTGGTAACGAATTCGAATTTTCCAATATTGCATACCATAAATACGAATGAATATAAAATCTTTTAAACAACTAAACATTCTATTACATTATAATATAAAATAGAAATAGCTCACACAAATGTTGCAAAAATATAAAGTCTAGATTTAACTTTTCCGTGAAATTCTAAAGCATTTAAAAGTCCCAATCCTTTAAAGAAGGCCACGAACACAGACGATTCTTACCTGTAAGGAAAGACAAAGACAGAGGCTTCTGATTCTCGATGAACAAACTGATTTTGCGCAATCTTTTTCTCAATTTATACGCAATTTTGAACATATCCGCATGACCAAATATGGAAATTCGTCTACTTGTGTTCGTTTATTCCGATTCAGAACTGGGCTCTCATCTTTCTTTACTGAATCTGTTTGCATCTGCTTATTCATTTCAAGAAACGCGTGAATATTATAGCTGCTTACTCAGCCGAAAGGAATTTTAGGAATTTGCTTGTTCAGCAACTTACAACTGAGCCTAAAATTTGCTGACTTTTCGATACAAGAGAAATGTATTTTATAGTACAATGGGGTTTTGAACTTGCTCGCAAAAGCGCAATCTTTATGAAAATAGTATACAGTTGTAATGCAGAAATAAATAAAATTAATCACAATGTATTTTAGTGGATATTTACTTTCAATATAGTTTGAATGAAAACTTACTTTTAATACAATTTAGAGAATTTCAATCTTAATACTTTTACTCAAAACTTCTGTTCAATTAGTTCTTATGCAGTATGAACCTTTGAAGGTTGTATATATGAAATGCCTCAGGCCACCTACCATAACTTTCACCATAGTATAAGCCCTAATATCACATTTTAGCGTTCTGAATAAATAGATCATTAAGCAAATACACGATTCATGCGGAGAAAATAAACAATTTACTTACTATTTGAAGATATTAAGGCTGTAGATTGCGTATGACCTATAATACAGATCAGAAACTTCCGGTGTAATTATGTAATGACAAATCATTGGTTGAAGTCTGATTAGCTCAAATGCATTAAATTATATTTATTATTCAGTGAAATATAATACAAAATTAAATAAAATAGAAATAATACCTGGATATCACATTCTTAGCAAATACTTTACGGTCCATGGACCCGTTTCCCAAAATAATGTACGCCCAAGATTTTTGTAGTGTTTGCGTACGATATTAGTAGGTGATTACGGACGTTTTACTAACGAGAATTACGTACGTTTTTCGTAAGTTTCCCTTACAATTTTACATAACTTACGGCAAAGTACTAGGCAGCCGTAAGTGTCAAAATTTATCATAAGAATGTTTGTGGAAAGCGAGAACCAGTGTTTATAAACGTTCTCTCGAATACAGATAAATACGTCAATCAAACATTTAAGGGGTGGGGGGGGGGGCGCATGGGCACGTGTATTTATGCGCTTTGTTAATTCCGACATTTCTATTCATTTAAAACAAGCATGTAATAGAAAAGGTTTCTGCTATCTTAATTTGCATCAGTGTAAATATATTTTTGCATCGAAAACCGAAACAAAGACGGGTCGATTTCATTGAAAAGGCATATATGTTGTAAACTGAAGCATGGCTGATTAAACCACTTTATCCATTATGTTTCGCTTAATTGAGGTTTTGACCACTTTCAGTTTCAAATGTAAATTGAAACTGAAAGCAAATATTCATGCTATTGCTATTGTGCTATTCAAATTTGTGCTTTTAAGAAACAGTCGGCGTTCATGTTCTTGCCAATGTCTTAAATTGCTTGCAGAATTTTCAAATTTTCTATGAAAATTTTAAACAAAGTAAAATATATCCAGACGTAACCATATTCTTAAGCACAAAGTAAAATATATCTAGAAGTAACCATATTTTTAATCTTTTGTGAATTTATTTAAATATTCAAAATTGTGTGTGCTTCAATTTGTGCTGCTGTTTTTGGTTATCTTCGGGTTGTTGCAAGACTGGAGAAATCTGTATAAACGGAAGAATTTCTTCGTCAAGAACTCATTAACAGGCAGACTATAAGAACTGATTATACATCACTAATGTGTTTGGAATCATGTTCCGATTAGCCTCTCATTTACTATCAACCAGTAATGACCACTGGAAATGGAAACTGCCTTTTTAACGCAATATCACTAGCCATGCGCGGTAATGAATCCTGGAGCACGGAACTACGTTTACAGACTTGTACGTAAATGCTTACAAAGGTTACTACATTTCGCAAAGCTGTGCTAAATAACTTCTGCTCTGTGCGCCCATGTTTGATGAAGAATGTAGTATCGCTTGTGCGAAATCTGGAAGCATGGCCTTTGCAAGCAGCATCGGATGCGATAGTTTGTGACATTTATGCTCCGTACCCACCAGTCAATGGCATGACGGACGACACTGCAAACTTACGTACACGTGTTCATGTATTTCTGGTTAGTATATGGTTTAAAGTCAACATTAAACTTGCAAAGGTTGTTTTGTAACATGATCTCAAAAATATCAATGATTCTAACGGGTATTTAGCAGCAAATAAATTATCCTGTCATTTAAAGACTGACATGTTGCAGACTACATAATATCCTTAACACTGATATACCATCTCTGAATCAGTACCATGCTCTAGAAAGGATGCTTTTTGTTCTTATCAGTGACAAAGAAAATAGACATGGAAATCGGTCTGAAATGTGAGCCAGTCACCACGATGACTGTGTTCAGGAGAGGTTTATATCAGCATACCATGTATATGTTTAACTGAATTAAAGTGCTTTGCAAAAGATTTTAGTGTTAATTTCCAAAACTAATTGCTTTCTAGAGCCCGTAGTGTTTCTTAGTAGTTGTTAATGCTATCAGACAGTAAATGCATGCTATTTATTTGTAAAGAAAGTAACATCATGCAGAGATAGGAAGAAAGGAAACAGATTGTGCAACAAAAATGGAAATATTTTGCCAATTAGAACTCTTTGCACACAGTCCGAAAAAGTAGTTTTATAACTGTTTTATTCCCAGTTGTATCTGAACTATATATTTTTGAAGATTTTTATCTTCCCTGTTTACTTCTGTGTCATACCTGTTTCTTTTCCTGTTTTTCATATTCGTTTATTTTTGTTGGTGCATTTTTTATTGTTTTTTTTTTTCCTTTCTCGTTTAGTTTTCTTTGCGTTTCTTTGTTTTCCTTACATTTGATATATTTTAATACACCGAGCATTAAACCGAGGTTTAGACAGAGTTGTCTTTCCTGATACTCAAAATTCGTTTTTATCTGTTACGACCCGTGTTAACAAGATTTATCGGTTTATTTTAGTACCACATATGTTCTGGGGGTAATTTAATGATTTACTATGTTCTTGGTTCACAAATTTTAGCGCTTATAGCCTCTTAGTGCGTTTTAGTAGTTTTTAGTACTTCTTAACAGTTCTTAGCGGTTTTTACCAAGACCGCATATTATCAAACTTGTTAGGCTGACGGTCATTTGCGTTGTTTATGCGTCTATCCCTAACTGCTGACAACTTTATAAATAATAACGTGATTTAAAAACACACGGGGAACCTAACTACATAAGATTACGATAGTGGTATTAGATGTGTTGGCACAACTATACGTAGAACTTTTAAAATAAAAGTCCGCATTTTATTTCAGAACTAACGTTTACGCCTGATGTTAGCAATAATAATTGCAGTGCGGATTGCGCCCTCAATGGAAATGCATTTCGATATATTCTAGTAAACCTATACAGAGACATATGTGGGGGAGTTGTTTTTTTTATATAGAATGTTAGATACACGAAATTAGGTATATACGAATAGGTTGATTTTAAAAACCCAAACCACAAATTTTGAAACCCACGAAAATAAAGTGCCTTACAGTATATAGTTTGCCCAGTACATATGTCATGCCCTATTTTTCACGAGATACTTGCGTTCACAAACCTAACTATTGTGAGGCAGAAAGTTGTTAAATGTTGGAATGAATAATTCTGATTTTTTAAAAAAATACTCTGTCATCTTAAAGAAAAATTACTCCACACTATAAACAAGCTCAGATCTGTTTATATAAACTTTAGCAATCTACCTGGTAAAGATTCGATAAACCATGGGTTTTTTAAGGACCAAGAGAATGCCAGTGCCCTGAAGGCAAGTTCAAGTAAACATGTTTGCATACAAGTGATAATTTTCTTAAAATATAAGCTACGATCATAAACAAAAATTAAACACAGACAATCGATATACGTAAGAGATGGGTTTGTATGTTTTCTATATAACAGCTTGTCTGTTCGGTTTTCATTTACCCACGTTACATATCCATTGGTTTCTTCCAAAGTTTCACTTTACAACTCGCCTCCATATATACTTCGTTGGCGGGTCGAAACTAATATCAAGGATTTACATGGTTTATTTTGGTGCTTTGGTTGTTGGTTTTGCTTGTTTTGCTTATTATTATATTTTCCTATTCTTTGTTTGTTTTTATGGGATTTGTATGCTTCCTGGGTTTTGGGGAGGGGGGAGGCGGGTGTTTTTTTTTTTTTTTTTTTTTGTTTTGTTTTGTTTTTGCAATAACTGAGTATTCTCTATGTTTCTGATGGATTTGGAATTTGGATGGTCCTTATAAGACTTGTTGGTTACTGTTCTTGATATCAATAAGATCAATAGTTCACACACACACACACACTGGCGCGCGAGCAATCAACCAATCTGCTGAAGAAGACCAAATATAAAATTAGTCTCATCATCGTTACTTCCCGGACCATCCACTTGAGGTACTAGGGGATGTCCTCGATGATGTTAGTGTTACTGCATTTACATGGACATCTCCAAATCCCATTCTTTTTACATAGTCCGCTCCCACTATTAGGATCCTCATCGTTAATGTTGCTGTACCTGCTTCTTTTCGTCACTGTCTGTGACTTCCGCTCGTCTTTTTCTTTTTCTTTTTTTCTTTCTTTCTTTCTTTCTTTCTTTCTTTCTTTCTTTCTACGTGCTTTCTTTGATGAGCTCTTTTGCCATCTTGTAGTATCCATGTACATTTTACTAAACTCTCTTGGAGAAAGAGATCGATGTCTTGGAACCTGTCTATAAAAATTCTTGAGTTTGTAAAAATGGATGGTGGCTGTCCGAGGTCTTCCAATAATACTCGAGCATGGTTTTTTTGTTGTTGTAGAAACGATGATGAATGGCAAGGCTGGTGAATGCACTGGTTTATATACAGATATGAAGGGAACCATACCTCAAAAATAGAGATAAGGACGTAAAAGAAACGTCTCTGTGTTATTAGCATATGCTTTTAAAATAAGTAACAGAAAAGAGTGAAAAGCTATAAGCTTGGTAAAATTCAACAATCTATTTCCAAAAAATACGAAGTCAAAATGTCATAAAAAAGGATTAATGCTATTAAGAATTAAATTCTAAATAATTCTAGAATTACAGACTGAAATCCTAACAATATCCAGTAGAAGTCCCAATTAAATCCAAAACTGGAGGTGATGATGTGTCTGTGGTAGCTCGTAGAGTGTTGACGTGCCAACAGTCTTTTGTTGAATTACAGTAATATAATTCCGGGTTTGAATTCACTATAAATTCAAGTTAAACAACTATTACCAAATGGAAAATAACCTTTTAGAATGATCCTGACTTATACAAAATAAAATTATTAGTTATTATTGGAAACCTATTACTAATATTAACAATATAATGCCTGGACTAAGTCAAGCACACTAAGGAAAAAAGAAAACCTAGACCTAGACCCAGATAAACAAATTTACTTCTATTAATAATGATCTTGATGTTAAGCCCATACACACAGAGAATAATTTAGCTATGTATTAGTTGTTTGCAGAATAACATAATTAAAAGAATTCAGGTTTAGCAGAAATAAACTCAGTTCTTTACAAGGTCAAGTCTAACACACAATATTACATTACAAAAGCATGTAATCAAATACTATTTAAAAAAATTAAAAACAACAGACAATGCAAATTAAGTATACATAACACCAGGTAGCCATTTCAACAGGCGATAATAAATAGTAAGCTCACTCTTGACTTTGCCATTTTGTCGATAATCGGGAAGTCTCGGTTGTCAGAAAAAAAGATTCAATGCGTTTCGTCTCCAAAGAAATCAATGAAAGTATGGATTGTTCACTCAAGTCTTCTTATTATAGTTTCAACATTGCCTCGTCTGAGAGGCTTGTAACGTCGCCCTCTTATAAAGAGGGGTGGCTAATTGGGATTGGCTGGCGTTATGTAGAGGATGACCTCTCTCGATATTATAGCCCGGCGGGAGTGAAAGAAGAATGGAATTTCAACAAAGAACTGAGCGAGAATACTGAGAAGAAGCAAACAGTACGAGCCCCCTTTGACAAGAAAATAATAATATTGATCAGAACAAATTAATACCGGCAATTCAAATTCAAGTTAGATTATATAAGTAGAATTTAACAGGTGTGTCCAATTTGGATTTATTACATCATCATAACGAGAGGTGAAGAGAGCGCAATACCCACAATTGATTGCATCACCTTCATTCACTTTGATCGTATATTAGAGTCTCCTAGTTCATCTTTCTTGAACTCTAGGTTCTGCCCTTCATTGACTTACTGGTCCTTTATTCTAGCTTCGTCCTTCTTTCTTTCTTTTCTCCGTACTCCTGTCTTCGGACTGTCTCGTCCTTCTCTCAGAAAGCTGTTCCTTAAAGGACAAATTTACCCCATAATAATGTATACCTACTATTTAAATGCACATGCAATTCCCTTAAAGTTATTCAGAGTCTGTGGATATCCACACACCGCGTAAATTCTGACTTAGTATGGTAGGACATTGACCTCGCTTTCCAGCGGCAAGTCTTGAATTACCACGTCAACGACTACTAAGTATTACCGTATTAATCTGCATAGGCTACAACATGTTTGATTACTAATGCATGAAATTCAAAAGAAATGTAACTCACGGCATTCCTTAACTACAAGATTATCCAAGCATTACAAAATAAGATATAATTAAGTAAGTATCGTTAACTCACGATGATCTGTATCGTCCTTACAACAAAGAAAGCTATTTCATATAGCCATATGAAATCTTACACAAATGAATGTTTGGATCACATGCAATCAATTCTACCAATGAACTAATAACTGTATAATTAAAAAGGTAAATTGCATGACAATTCTGTCATCAACACTTTCAATGAAATTGAATAAAATATATTGCATAATATCTCTAGCATCAACATATTTCCATGAAAGTGAACAAAGTAAGTTGCATAACAGCTTTAACATCAACACATTTCCATGAATTGAATAAACGATACATAATATGGAATTCTAGTCATAGCAAACATATTTGCATAAAACAAGCAACCAAATAATAGAATATTACGTGGAACTAAAACTGCGTACCTCGTCGCTGTATTTTTTCCTTCCTTCAGGACTTGTGCGTCCTAGCACTAAAGATGCCTTTCTTTTACACGACGACCCACTGGTCCCTTTCTTGTTTCACGTTGAAAGCACTAATCTTGGGCTTCCACGGAGTCGCCTAAGTTTCCTCTTCTAGGAAATTTTCAGACATAAGAATTTCGATTAGGGTCGTCACTTTAAAGTCTGATTGCTCTAAAGTGTACGCCCTAATTTATTCTACCCAATCGTAGGCAAGGGTCCCTAATCTTTCCCAAAGAAATAATTTCTTTCATCAGATTTAGCTGAGAATCTGTGCACGAGCGTGCGCAACAATTTTCCTTTTGAAAATATGATAAGTGGACATAGGTTTCTACCAAGCGGTTAGGGTTGGTAGCTCAAATGTTTACTTCTAAGGACGTGTTATGATATCCCGGTCAATGTCACTGGGTCGGAAATATTGTTCCTTTGAATTTTACACTGACATGGGGGAGATGAACGACGAAAGTTCGAAGTGACCTTTCACAAAAACTTCTCTGGCTTAACTGTGATAAGACTTCAATTGCTAAATGCATTCAACTTTATAATTTCTGTAATTCAAAATTCGACAATTCACAATGCTTTTTCCACATATTCTTCAATACATTCGTTTTGATTCGTCGTCACACATGTGTCATTTTGCACTTTCCTAGAATGATAGATTTGACAAACAAAACAATGCTCCCAGATAAAAAAACAAATGTAGTCTTATTCCTTTCCTTCTCCACTTTGTTGTCTGTGACTGCTGTTTCGGATGAGAAACATTATTTTTTGCCTATGTCCATGGCTTCCTGTTCCACATTTTTAATATTCTGCAAGCACTTATCTGAGACTGATGATTGAAGAGAATTATCAAACTCTGTTGTTATGTATATTTAATTTAACTGTTTGTCAGTTTTTTTTTTGTGTTTTGTTTGTATCTATTCCATTATATGCTTTTTTATTGTAACTTTGTTTCCTGGACTTGACTTTGTCCGGAATTGAGTTCAATTCTGATTGACCTGATTGATTGTTTTATATTTAAATTTTATTATTTTATTGATGCAAATAACTAATAATAGCTTCATGAAAGATTGTGACTAATTGCCGACCTTGTTCCAAAATCAGTTACAGTTTTGGTAACCATATATATATTTATTTTTAACTTTCTCAGAGTAAGAGTCATTAAGTTGAATCAAGGTCATACCTGGACTACATGATATTGATAATGTGCCGATTGGTAAGAAACGTATATTTTTTTCCAGAAGAATGATTTTTGGCCCCTTGTCCGGGAATCTGTTTTGAATCTTAGTCGTATAACTGATGTTTCGATAAAGGATTGTCAGTTGGGCTTAAAAACACTTAACACGTTAAGTTGTATATTGCTGTGACCAGTTTGGGCTGAATTTTCTTTTTCTTCAGATTATTGAATTCAAGTGATTGTTTTCCCTGAAAATACAAGATTGCTCTGATATTTCTTGGACAAAGACATTCATTGGAAATTATACTGAATTCAAACCTGGAATAATATTTTCTATGAGTCAACAAGAGACTGTTGACAGATCTGCACGTCGTATGTTCTTACAGACGTCATCGCCTTCCATCTTCAATTTCATCGGGATTTGAACTGAAATTCACTTAGAACTTTTTAGTATTAGGACTTGTGTTTTTTTCTTTCTTTCTTGGATTACAATTTGGATTTAATTCGCAATACGGTAAGTTTTGTTTTCATTTTTCATTTTGTATTCTATGGAAATAAATTATTTGTTAAATTTTACAAAGCTTGTTGTCTTCATTCTTTTCTATTACCTATTTTAAGAGCATTGACTCGTACAACTGTAAACAAGATTACGCTCAATGTATAAACTGAAGTTCCACTCGGAGTTAGCCCTCATCTCTGCCTTGGTCTGGAGTCAAAATAAAATTTGCACAAAGCATATAATTCTTCATAATCGTCGTATGTACTCTTGGTTCCTAAGTGCCCTGTGGTTTGAAATAGAGTCAAGTAAGTTTTTCAGAGCAATAATATGTTCAAAGCAAATGTTTCTCAACGTCTGGCCTTCTCAGTTGACTTATTTAAGTTTTGTTGTTGTTGTTGTTTTTGTTGTTTGTGTTTTGTCTTGTTTTTGGAAGCAAGTTGTTGGGGTGGGGGTTTTGGGGGGTGTATTCTTCCTTTTACATTACGTTCTTAAAATATATCAGAGTAGGTTTAGCTGTATCTTCTAATGTTTTCTTGTGCAATCTGTTCGATGCATCAACGACTGAAATTATTGTTGTAAGTATGCCATGTCGATGAGATTTTGATAGGATGCATAGGCCTATATGGTCTCCGTTCTAGGTAACAACGAAGGAATTCCATCCACCGTTTGTAAGGAACAGAGGTTAATTTCCGTTCTTCTGTAAAATCCAAGGGTACAAGTGTGATGTCTTTCAGGAAAAAAATGACTTTGTATCACTTCATCATCTCATCATTCCTTCTAAAAGAAGGAGGATTCACTTTAAACAATGGTCCGATAGTCATGGTGGAAATTCATCTCGTTGAAAAGGCATATATTTTTTATTTTTTTTATTTTTTTATTTTGCTTTGGTGAATAAATAAAAATTGCACAGCATAACATATATTTTTTAAAAGACATAAAATGTGTTCAGAGTATAAATCTGCTGTATATACCTATATAATATTGTGTTTGAATCATCCGATTTACGGATAATTTTAATAGCAGGTCATTTGATTCAGTCGAAACATTTATTTATAATAAGAGATTTTCAAAACCTGATTTCTTTATTCAGCTTATTGCTTTCATATTTATCAACAAGACGTAATCTCTCTCTCTCTCTCTCTCTCTCTCTCTGTCTCTGGTATATTTACATATAATTATACGGAGCCATGTCACATTGGTGCCGCTATCCATGTAATTTTTATATAAGTGTCGGGTACGGCCTTACTTGAAGTTATGAGAATTTTTAGCCCGACCCCATTAGTCAACAATTATGACTGTGAAAATTGTTTAACTAGTTGCACACGAAGATAAACTAGGTAAAGAGAGATAACTCTTTTATAACTATACTTTTTTTATAGAAGAGTGAATTCCCGTTTCAAGTGTATTTGGAATCGGGTCACAATTAATACTTTAAGTTTAGTATGAACGAATGTAGTTCTAGTCTATTTTTAGAACATTTTTTTCTCTCTCATTTTGGTGTTGATAGAAGAGGTAGATTGATGTATGGATGGTAGGGATTTAAAGGTAATTGTTTATACTTGAGAATATGAGCTCAGGGTGTGATATTCCGTGGCTAAGTCGGCGACAGTGCACAGTGAGTAATGAGGCTTTGGTGATGATCCGGAAGTGAAATCTGCGTTGTTTACATGTTGCTCTGTTGACAGTCCAGCACCTCAAAAAAGAGCAGGTCAAACGTTGACAAGAACTTCACCGTGATGTCATGTTTGAATGTATTTTAGATTAACGTACGATTTGTATTGATCGTCAAACATTGGAAAGATCAGTACTGAGAAACAAATGTAGAGAACATATAGTGAAATTAATTATTCTATGGCCATGTGGCAATGTCGTAGTTTTCGAATGTAATTGCCGTATGTGTTTACCAGATGAAATACGCATTCACCCTTACCGTTCTCTAGTTACAGCCTGTTGAAAACCAGGATATTGACTTACTTGATACAGATGTATGATTGTTTATAATTCTGGATGTACGTTTGGTTTTTACATTTGATTTAGAGCAAAGAGACTACAAGAATTAAATGCGTGTTTTTCCATTGGTAAGAGCATGGCGAGTCTATCTTTCAGTCCTAGAAAAGCATCAGTTATCTACGATGGCTTGCACAACCGGTGAGTAGATATTTTAATACATAATCAATAAGCTAGTATTTATAACGTAAGACATTTTCGTTTTCTTTTCTTAATAGTACTTATTTGGCTTATAATTTCTTTTCTTTGATTTTGTGATTGTGACTGTCTTCTACGAGTTAGTGTGTACAAATATTTAGTAGATCCCTAATCAGACCTGCTCTGAGCATTCGTAAAAAATTCCCTACAAATCAACAGATCTTAATAAAATGTTTCAAATGTTTATCAGTATCTTGATTATGAAAATCAGTGATTTAATTAGCATTTATCAAAAATTTATTAAATAATCATTTAATTGATATGAGCCTGTAAAGCTATATTTTTATTTGACTTTGCAGTAAAATTGCTATTTATGTCTATAGTTATTTTACAGGGTATACTGCTACTACTAGCCCATTCTTCTGAGGAAATAATTATATTAAAACAATGCATGAACAAAATAATGGAAATGGTTACATACATAAAGGAGATTATGTAGTTGGTTCAAAGGATCTCATGAACTCCTTTTGTTTGGTGACACTTTACAAAAGTATATGTTGATGAATGGCCACAACAATAAGTTACTCTCTGCCATACGTTTTGTAAACATTTAGCTGTAAAAGAAGTCAATCATTGTTGAAAGTTTGGAAAGCAACGATATAGATTTATGGCTTATGCAGCTGTGTGGCAGTCGTTTTAGCAAATAAGAAAGGCTTTACCCAACCGAATGTTCTTTCTAAAAACAAAGTAAGAAAAGGGGTGGGTGGGTGTGTGTAACAAAATAGATATGCATAGTCTGATTCTTCTCTTTATTAATAAAATTTTGGTGCAGTGATCTACTTGTCAACATAGAAAATGGTTCCTATGAAAATGTGTTACTTTTGCATTCCTTTTTTATGATCTATTTACAAACCGGGAGGCCCCGGGAGGACGAGTTATCGAAAGTGCTCACCTGTACCGATAACTGCCATATTAACTCTGTGTGGGTGGGTTCGAGCCCCGGGTTCGGCCAATGTGAGTATGTGAGAAAGCTTGCCAGTCGGTCAGTGGTTCTAATATGGGTTTTCTAGGGATCTTCCTCCAACAGTTATGCTGGCCTTAATGTGTGGCCGATCGTCTGCTGAAAAGGGCGTTAAACCCACAACACCAACAGCATCAATTTTAAAACCCAAAACCCGTCGATTTTTTAAAAAGCTTCAGCATGTATGTTGTTTGACAAAATATTAAGAAAAATGATATTTATAGTGCAGTGGCATGTGCTTGTTTTGCGACCAAATTTCTTGATAATAATTTTATTCCTTTAAAAGTTACGATTTTCAGTATTACCAAAACTGATTGTAATTTTCATAATATTTCAAATATAGCCTCCATCATTTTAGTCAGTTTTATCATGTAGTAACATAAACATCCATTTTATAACATATGAAATTTTCCACACATTTATGCCTTTCTTTGTTATCAATATTGTCATAGTTTGTGATTTGGGGTGGGTGGTGAGGGGTGGGGTAAATAACTAAACCTTATAATAATGTGTTGCAAAGACAGCCACGAGAACGATGTAGAAAGCAGGAGAGACCTTCGTGGCATGTGTTAAATTTTGAGGCAGATATTTGGCAAATAATACATATTTTATTTCTATACAATTGATGAAATTTTCAATAAAAAACTATTCTACTTTTGATAGATAAATATGCGCTAAGACAGCCAGCCTTTATTATATCTATTAACCTGCATATTGAAGAGTATTCAACTTTGATCAATGGAACACACACACACACACACACACATGATACAAAGTGAAAATTTAAAAACAATTTGCAGTATTTTGAATTAAATCCGTAATAGTCCTAAAAGACATCATATATGAAGTTTTAATTAATTCCAGTGGAGATCTAAATTAAGTCCAATAACGAACGTGTTGACGTGGCTATGTCTCGAAATGCTAATGTGCCGATGGCCTGGATTATGGTAATTTGGTAACATTATTTTGATGTATCACAAACATATAATCCAGATTAAAGTTATGGCCTAAGAATATTACTCAGCACTTTACAATTCCAGTGAATACTATTCTGAATAAATAAATCCACCCAAAGTAAGAACTGAACAGAACAATAAGACTCCATGATTCCATTTCAGATGTTTGGGCAGGAATGAATAATCCTTAGGTAAACATGATCTCCAATTGGCCTACGTCGCAATTACTATTTTCTGGAAATACTCTGCAAACTTCATGGCAACTTTCCTTTCTGGAACTTTATAAGGACAGAATCAATACTATGTCTCTAACTCAAACTGAAGCAGTAAACATTTTGTTATACAATTAATAATGATGTGAATATGGAATCCACAATCCCAGAGAAATGTTAGCTATGTGGTATATTAGTAGTGAAGTGGGACGATATGGGGCAAATGAGAACAAAGAAGGAAAAGCACCCTCGGACGATATAGGGACAAAGGGAATTTAACATGGGAACTTGTAACATGGGAGTGACTATACAGGGACAAAACAGTATTGGGACTGTATAGGGGCAAGAGTAATGGAACAGGGCAGGTGACGTCACCGTATTGACGATGAGCAACAATGTAGCAAGAGGCTGACTTCAATCGGAACAAACAGCGGTGGGAAAAAAAAACATAGAACCCTTGGCGGCAACGTAACTGGCGGGACAGATTCGGACAACATACAGTCGACAAGCACATATACAACACACAAAAAAAAACAAATTTGAGGCAAGAAAGTCATTCCTTTCGAGGCATATGAGTGGCCCTTACATTCACTTCACATATTATATACTATCCACACACGCGAAGAAGCCAAAACTAACCACATTATTTACTATCCACACACGAGGAGGAGAAAATCAAATCCAAAATATACTATTCACACACGCGAAGAAGCAAAATTAAACCCAAAATAAGCTATCCACACACGCGACGAAGCCAAAACTAACCACAAATATACTATCCACACACGGGAAGAAGCTAAAAACTAAACACAAATACACTATCCACACACGTGAAGAAGCCAAAACTAACCACTTTATATACTCTCCACATACGGGAAGGAGCAAAATCAAATCCAAAATCTACTATCCACACACGCGAAGAAGCAAAATTAAACCACTAATCTACTATCAACACACATGAAGAAGCAAAATTAAACCCAAAATCTACTATCCATACACGCGAAGAAGCCACAACTAACCACATTATTTACTATCTACTTGCGAGAAGGAGAAAATCAAATCCATAATCTACTATCCACACACGCGAAGAAGCAAAATACAAACCAAAATATATTATCCACAGACGGGAAGAAGCTAACAACTAGCCACTAACATACTATCCACACACGCGAAGAAGCCAAACCTATCCACATTTTTTACTATCTACACACCCGAAGAAGCAAAATTAAACCCAAAATCTACTATCCTCACACGCGAGGAAGCCAAAACTAGCACTAATCTACTATCCACACACGCGAAGAAGCAAAATTAACCCAAAGTCTACTATCCACACGCGCGAAGAAGTCAAAACTAACCACTAATCTACTATCCACACACGCAAGGAAGCAAAATTAAACCCAAAATCTACTATCCATACACGCGAAGAAGCCAAAACTAACTACATTATTTACTATCCACACACACGAAGAAGCGAAAAACATAACCAAAATCTACCATTCGCACACGCGAAGAAGCAAAAAACAAAACAAACCAAGATATACTATCCACACACGGGAAGAAGCTAAAAACTAACCACTAATATACTATCGACACATGCGAAGAAGCCACAACTAACCACTAATATATTATCCACACACCCGAAGAAGCCAAAACTAACCACATTATTTGCTATCCACACACGAGAAGGAGAAAATCAAATCCAAAATCTAGCATCCACACACACGAAGAAGCCAAAACAAACACAAATCTACTATCCACATACGTGAAGAACCAAAACTAGCTGCAAATATACTATCCACACAGAGGTGCGGAACTAATACAAAGTGTGAGTGCATGAGTAAAGGTTCTTATTCTAAAAATGAAAATCAAGAGACACTTACGTTTTATGCATGGCCTATTCTGGTACAAATTTTACAATCCAATTCACAACATAACATAACACTTTAACATAAAAGTTCATAGGCTTTTCTCTGTGTATGTGTGTGTGTGTGTGTGTGTGTGTGTGTGTGTGTTCACTGTCAGTTTGTTTTTTAAATTTTGTCACTTTCACTGGGTTTTTTTCTCCACTTCATCCTCACTTTCTCATCGTCTTCTTATCGTCTCATGTTTCTCTTTCTGCACGTGGCTGGGTTCTTCTTTTGGGTTGGGTACCTCCTGTTCGGAACCCCGATCTTCTTATTGCTCCTGTTGTTTCTTAGGGCAATCTGAAGACCAATGTCATTTTTCTTGACAATGATAACATGTATCTTGACTTTTGTCTCTTCTAGCACCTGTTTTGCTTTTTTGAAGTCTGGACACTCTGAAGACCAATGCATTTCTTCTTACAGACATAGCAAGTATCTTGACTTTTATCTCGAAAGGAGGGTGAATAGTCCGTCGGCTTGTCTGAAGAAAATTTTCTTATGACACCTCGGAAAGCTCTGATCAAAAGTTCGATCTATGTAAGCTCTTCCATTGTTCCGCTTGGTTTGAGAGTGAAATGAATATTGGAAGAGAAGACACACGCCCTTTATATGTACACAAGATATATACACAGGTCTGCTATGGATGCAAAGTGACCCATGGTGTTTAAAATTTAGTCATTTGACTCTTCGTGAAGAAAGGAGAAGAAAGTAAGAGGCCGAAACGTGATTTATCGCCTCGTACAATAGCTGAAGTCTTGGTACAAATTCAAACCAGTGATATTGAAGATGACATGAGTGAACCAGAATCCAGACCCAGCTATTCTACACCCAGCCAAACTTCACCACCATTAGTACACCCGAAAAATTATTATCACATTCGAGAGTAGGAAAAGCGCTCCTCTAGAAATTAGAACAACGGCTTACACCTACACGGTGAAGTTTAAAGATTTCAAGTTCGACGTACCACTGGAGAAAGCAGAGGACTTCATCACCGAGGTGTGTGATTCTTTGTTAACCACTCTGAAACGCCAATGTCAAGCCAAGAAGACAATCGCTTGAGACTTTATATTCATCACGACAGCTTGAAGGCACCTGTTTGGATCGAGTTTAGCAACCTAGAAGAACTGACACCTTCCAAAGTTATGGAGAAGATACAACACGTGCAACAATCCAACGACAAATTTCACATCACCGACGGAAAACCGACACTGTTCATGACTCACGTCTCTCTACCCCCAAGGGACCGGACAACGCAGAAAAGTGTTATTGATGAACGACCTTCGTAGCATCAAGCGTAGCCTCGTCCAAATTAACCCTCAAGACCAGATGTGGTTAGCCAGGGATATCGTGGTGGGACGAACCTATGCTGACAAGAATGACATGACAGAATGTAAAAGAGCCTGGAAGAACATTTGGAAATCGAACAGAACCAAACAACAAAAAGAAGCAGAACTCCTGTTACATCAAGCTGACCTGTCCAAAGACACACCCTGTGGCATTCCTGAAATGCAAAAATAGCAAGATGTACTAGCTCCACGCTACACCTTGAAAGTGTACCTTCAGGAAGTGCGCGAGCCTTTGTTGTTTCGAGGCAAAGATTTCTAAGACGGAAAATACATTAACGTCTATCATCACCATGAACATTTCGATGCCATTACCAGTATCACCGCATTCTTGGGATACGGTTATTACAATGAGAAATGTGACTATCGCTATAACAATCGAGAGCAACACAAGCATTGTCGATCGAAATGCTCAGGATTCTTGGCCTCTCAACCTTGTCTGGACGAAAGACAAGAACGAGTGCATTGCCCTGCTTGTCAGCGCACTTTTGTCAGTCAAACTTGTTACCAACAACATCTAAAGACGCAAGGTTCACATCATAAAAGTACTTGCAACTTTTGAGATTGTGCCCCACTTGGGAACAAGGCATACTTACCAATAATGCCAAGTCACACGCATGCTCAGGAAAGAAACGATATCACATTTGTCACCAAATCGTGGACTTGGAACATCAATGGTACATTCGAAAATACCAGCCACAACAGGAAGACGATCACCACAAGAAGATAGGCAATTTCATCTTTTTCGATTTCGAATGCATACAAGAGACTGACATTCACATTCCTAATTACTTCGTGGCTCACCGAGCGTACGAGAAGTGCATCCAATAAACCTATTTTTAGTCATAACCCTCACTGTAGCAAGATTCATGGAGGACGTAAAAATATCTTTCGGGGAGTGAACACGCTGGCCAATTTCGCTCATTGAATCAATAGACCCCATTGACGAGACTTGGAGCCAAGAGGACATCAAACGTTACGGAGATTGTCATCGCCACGCCATAGTGATGGCTCACAAATTTCTAGGGATACGATGGACATTTTCGTTTGAGATACTATACGAAGCAAGGCACCGAACGTCCTAAAGTGACTTTGAATGGAGCCAAAACCATTTCCATGCAAGTGGGACAAGTGCACTTTAACGATTCGACGAGTCACTTGGCCATGTCTTTGAGTAGAATGTCTAAAACGTTCGGAATGACAGAAATGGCCAATGGTTATTTTCCGCACTTTTTCAATACCGAAGCCAATCAACACACCGTTCTACCCCATTTGCCCGAGGCTCACGATTACGACCCTGACAACATGCGTACCGAACAACGAGAAGCTTTCTATGCTTGGTACCAGGCTCACGCCACAGACACTTTCGACATTCAGGAAGAAATGTTTAAGTATTGTCGTTCCAACATGGACAATTTACGGCGTTGCTGTGGAAAACTTCGAGAACTGATCATGGAACACGGAGGGTCGATCCTTTCAAATAAGCTTGTACCATTGCCAAATCATGTTCATTAGTATACCGTCAAGGATTCATGCCCGAAAACACTCTGGCTGTCATCAGTCCTCAAACAACCAACTTTGTCAAACGTCAATAATCGGTCAAAGCCCTACGTTAGTTACATTACTTGTGCGACAAGGAAGACAAATGGATCCAATATGCCTGCAGCGGAGGAGGCGAAAAGACAATCGGAGTGTATTCGGTGGATGGCTGTAACCGCATGATCGTGTAAGAGTCTCACGGTTGCTTATTTCACGGATGTCCCGTCTGTTACCCTCAATGTGGCACTAAAAATAAGTTTTTACAACGGACCATGGAAGACTTGTACCAGGCCACTTGTCAGCCACTCCTGAAGTTAGAACAGCAAGGATACCAAGTAGCATAAATGTGGGAACACGAGTACGATCACCGTTTGAAAACCGATCCTGAGTTTAAACGGATCGTATGAAGTTACAAGCTGGTCGAGCCACTAAATCCGAGGGACAGTTTGTACGGAGGACAGACGATTGCCACCTGTTTGCTGTACCACGCTGACGAAGAGAAAGAAGAAGAAACCAAATACTTGGACGTGTGTTCACTGTATCCTTATGTGTGCAAATATTGTCACTTTCCTGCAGGGCAACCGCAATTGCTGACGGAACACATGACTTGGACAATATTCGACAATACGAAGGCTTGATCAAGTGTAATGTTTTGCCTCCCACCGACTTGTACCATCCCGTGTTACCTCACCACTGCCAAGGAAAACTGATGTTTCCCTTGTGCCGTACTTGTGCCGAAACGTGTAACCAAGACCAACCATGTCTACAACCATGAAGAACGTGCCTTGACGGGAACGTGAGTCAGCGTAGAATTGTTCAAAGCTCTCTACATGGGATACCAACTGTTAGAAGTGTACGAAATTTTCCACTTTCCCAAGACACAAAAATACCACAAGGGCGACGAGACCCAGAAAGGCATTTTTGCGCACTACGTGAATACCTTTTTGAAACTGAAACAAGAAGTCAGCGGCTATCCTACCTGATGTCACACTTCCGAAGATCAAAAGACATTCAAAGAGAAATACTGGGAACAAGAAGGCGTCACTTTAGACCACACCTAGAAAAACGAAGACAGGCGATCGTTTGCCAAAGTGATGTTAAATTACTTGTGGGACAAAATGGCATAACGACCATGTTTACCCAAGACGGAGTATTTGACAGAACCTTCCCACTACTTCCAGATGATTCACGACAAAACCAAATACATGAAACACGTGGAAGCCTTCCAGAGGATTTCATCTTAGTCAATTACGAAGAAGATCTGGACTTTGTAGAAGCCGACGAGCTTGGAAATGTCATCATTGCGGCTTACGTGACAGCCTATGCTCGATTAAAATTGTACGAAGCTTCAGAACTGTTAGGTGATCGCGTCCTGTACTTTGACACGGACAGTTGCAGTTACATCGATCGCCCGGGTCAACGTCACCCTAATATCGAAGGAGACCGTTTAGGAGCCTGGACAGACGAACACCCCGACGAGATGATTTTAAGTTTCGCTAGTGGCGGTCCCAAAAAATTACGGCTATGAATGCCGGAGCCCACAAGGAGAAGTGTACAAGTAGTGTAAACTGAAAGGGTTGATCTCAATTATAGCACCAGTTAAGTAGTGAACTTTCGGGTATTGAAAGAAGCCTTGCTGTCTGTTTAGAATGGAAACTTTAAAGTGACCACCTACCAACCGAATAAGATTGTACGTTTACCCATTCACCAAATCGTCAGTCGACCCTTGGAAAAACTGTATCAAATCGTGTACCAGAAGGGAGTGCGTCTTCCCAATCACGTCACTTTGCCGTACGGTCACGTCAATATTGGCCTGTATATAAAGAAGGACAATATCCAAGATTGAAAGTTCATTGTCACTACCAAGACCAAGTGAACATGCATGATGAATCCTTTAAAACAGACATCCTTCAAGTTGGAGGATTGTCAAAAAACATTTACCTCCCCATAGTGTGACTAGTAGTGGATGGATAAGGCCCATGCATTGCGACGGAAATTGTCCAGAAGGAAATTGCAAATGTGCATGCGGTTACCATTGTAATTGCGTATCGGAGCTTTCAGTGGAGTACGGTGTTGTGCCTTGCAATGAGAGCGATGCAGTAAAGCATCATGGGAACTTTGTTATCACTACTACTACTACCACTACACATGCCATAGAAAGTGATTTTCATTGTTGATGTCAACCTTCACGTTGCCACTCTACGGATGTCATCCAACACTGAGCAAACTCCTGTCGATGGCACCCTGCCCCCATCGAAACGAACCTGTTAAAGATGATTTGTTCCCTGTGCGTTTACCTGAATAATGTGACTTTGAAAATCGTATTCAATCCTTCAGATGAAAATGTCCAAAATATTTGGGAGGACCAACCCCCGAAGAATTAGCCAAAGCCAGATTTTTATACTTGGGCGAAGGGAATAAAGTTAAGTGCTTCAGTTGCAGTGGGAACAAAAAGATTCAGCATACCTGGAACATGCTCGATGGTCTCCGAATCGCCACTACCTACCTTTAGTGGGACCGAGTCATTGAAGTGACCGATCATTCCAACGTCCTAGGAAATAAGTCACTTTTAAACCTGTGTTAGTGACGGTGCTAGAAGAACCCGTCAATACGGACAACCACTCCCTTCAGGACACAACTGTCATGGACATTCCTGAAAGATCATTACCGGAGGACACTTGTGTGATATTACCCCATGTAGGAACTGTAAGAACATTACACACTATCCCTAGGACATTTTGGTTACCAAAAACATGTTGTACAGAGACTTGTTTCTATTCCACTTTGATCGTTTTGATGTTTATTTTATCGTTGTGCTTAACCCTTTGGCTTTTTTGTATATTTGTCTTTCGTGTCAATTTTAAAAAAATCAATAAACGTGTACTGAAAAAAGTATTAAAACTCTTGTCTGTCTTCGTGTCACAAGGGACATTCCTTGTAATATGGCTACCTCTACTGTCTCTGCTCCTTCTTCCTCCGCTTTCAAAGTCATCGACGAACACTTAGATCGTACCAGATTGGAGGCCTTGTATCTTAGCCATCCCTTTAACAGGTTAATTGCTGGACCTAGTGGTTCAGGCAAAACCGAATTTGTCAAACGTTGATCGAACATAAACATCATTTGATTGATCATCCACCTCAACGAATCGTGTGATGTTATAAAGTGTGGCAATCAGCGTACAGTCACTTGCGAGAAAGTCAAGGCGATTCCATTGTATTTGTGGAAGGCATTCCTAACGAAGACGACGGAATCTTGTCTGACCCCAGTAAAACTCATCTGGTCATTTTCGACATGTTAGGAGAAGACGAAGAAATTAGACTGTGGTTTACGCGCAAAGCGCATCATCGTAATGTCAGTGTCATTTACATCACTCAAAATTTGTTTCAACAAAGTAAAGCCCATCGCACCACCAGTCTCAATGTTCATTACGTGGTCTTGTTTAAAAGCCCTAGAGATAAATCGCAAGTGCAAGTCTTAGCCAAACAGTTAGGAACGCCTTGGCTGACTCATGCGTACGACGATGTCACTCAAACCACACATGCCTATCTACTCGTGGATTTGAAACCCACCCACTCCCCGATTATTTGCGATTTCGTACCCATTTGTTTCACCACTGGTGTCAAGACGGAGGGCCTGTCCTGTACATGTCTCCGTCGTCGAATGAATCAAAAAAAATCTATAAAAACCTCGGACACTTTTCGTCTGTCTCACACATCGTCAACATGACGTCCCTTCAGGCTTAACTTTCCGTCAAATTGATTCTTGCCTTGTATTGCATCAGTCGCGAAAAAAATCCACAAATACGTGTTCGTGTCTTAGAAGCCAGTCTCAAAGAAGTCTTACTATGGTTTACGGTGACAGCACGTCAATTACTGGTATCATTCACATCCCTCATCAAGCCAAACGCTTTTTTTGACAGAAACATAGTAGCCTTCACACAACTGGCCGATCGCCGCATCGACACTCATAACCAAAAAGCAAATTATTTTGAAACCTGGAGGGAGCGGTTCTCTAGGTGTCGTAATTTACTCCCTCTTAAAATGGGATCCTAATGCTACCAAAGTTCTCCCCAAGAAAATATCCACTTCCCAAAAAGCCAAACAAAGCCCAAAGAAGAAAAAGAGCAAAGGTGTCAGGACCAGGTCACAACCCCAGAAAAAGAAAATTCCTCAGAAAACAGCTTCTACCCGCAAGAGAGACACTTCGGCCAGGACGCAACCTTACATTCGCAAATCACGATCTGCAACAACAGGGATCGCGTCTCCGGTAGCCTCAGGTATTTCCACTTCTCCGTTGCTGGTGATGCATGCCCAACACCATTTGACACCCGTTCTTCCTCAAATGATGAAACAATGGAAACCCGCGTCTACAAAAACTTCACCTCCAGCGGTGACACCATCCTCCTCTTTAGCTGCAGTGGCAGCTGCTCACAAAGTACCTGCTCCCAAAATCAAAGCCCAAGAGAGATCGGACATATTACAGAGTTTAAAGAATTGTCTAAGCAAGAACTGTCCCGATTTAGACCGTTGCGAACCCCTCCCCGATGCGTGATGCCTGTCATCAAGTTGATGCGACGTAAAGACAATCAGTGCCGACGCGTTCCAGTATAAAAAAGCATTGGTGTCAGTGTGTTTTGTGCTCCAGAATGCCCAAAGATGTCCCCTCAAAGAAGTGCACACCGTCACTATCGTCATTCTCCTGTCCAAAAAAAAAGAGACAAGGACAGTCTCGTCGTCCGACAAAACGATTAGCCAAGCATCGACGTTACCCTAAGAAAAAACACCGTAGTCCAAAGAAAAAGAGGAGTTACCGAAGAGGTGGATTTTTTTGGCGATTTTGGAATACACATTATCACCTTTCTGACGAAGCGATAGTAAAAATAAAAGATAAAAGGGCGTGTGCGAAGTCATCGACGTCAGTGTATTTTTGGTGTGTGTCCCGGAACCAACAATCAAAGATGTCACCCCCAGAAAACATCCCTCTTCTAAACACAAAGGAAAGAAAAGGAAAGGACTGCCTTCTCATTTAGTCAAACATGGGGACATGTTGTCTGACCTGTCCAAAGATTCTTCACCCATGCGAACAAAAATACTTCAAGCGTCCTCCAAAGATGTCGTCGATACCGTGTGCGAATGTTGCTTGAACGTCTTGAAAAACACGATACCTTTGTCTCAACACCAGAAACAATGCTTAGGCAAACATCGTCATGTTCTTCGCCAAATGGTTCAAAAGATAATACCCATTCGTCAAAAGAAGATGTTGGTCAAACGCGGAGGAAGTTTGCCACTGTTGTTAGGACCTTTGCTGAAAGGAGTATTGGAAACCATGTTGGGAGGACTTGTGGGAGCAAGATAGGAGGGGCCTCTGAAGTCTAAACATCTCATACGTGACCCTTGAAATCGAATGGAAGGACGAAACCTAGCTGTATTGCCTTACCAACTTTGGATGGAGTACCATCGTTGGCAAGAACTACGGACCCGCATTTGCCTCCCAATCCAAATTTGACCGAGATGTCCCAGTTACAACATGTATTTCAGTCGTTGATGGATCGCCACGATTTGTCCGAAACAGAAAAATCACGAAAGTACGGTGAACTCTTGCAATGACAGCAACTATTTCGCCAGAAAGCTTCAGACGAAACAGCTCTACCCACTCTGAAAGATTTTAAGACCTTGATGAAAAGTCTATCACCCACACCACCACCACCACCACCACCACCACCACCACCATCAGCATCACCATCACCACCCCTAGTGGTCATGAGAGACGCAACTCCACGAAAGCCTGAGGAAGATGAGGTACGAGAAGTCTTTCAAACACCGTCTTCAGCTCCCATTCCTAGCAAACTTTCAGCGTCCTTGTTGACCCATACCTCCGCACCCCAACGAGAAGAAATGAAAGCTTGGGTTAAAAAGATAATGTCCACTCCTCCTTCGACAGAAGTTAAAAAGAAAGAAGGGAAACCAGAAGTGAAGAAAGAAAAGAAGACCAAAGCCATTCCATTACCACCTCCACCACTAGCTTCGACTGCTACTCGCGTAGCCCATCGGACACGTAAATCCGTTTCCAAACCACCCTATCGCCCCGTCCAAAGAAGCAACAGCGAAGAGTGGGTGACTTATTAAGACAAATGGAGAAGGTATTAGCCAGCATTTACTACGATCCATCCCATCCTACAGCTTACAGAGGAGTTCAGAAATTGTATCGTGCTGCCAAAACTCGACTGAAAAGTCTCCGTTTACCTCAAGTACAACGACGATTACAAGAACAAGCTACCTGCACTTTACACAAGCCCATTCGACGAACGTTTTCCAGAAATAGTACCCAAGAAGAAGGCATCTATCATCACTGTCTAGCCGATTTAGCCGATGTCTCTCATTTGGCCACCTACAATCCTGGTTACAAATATTTGTTTTGTGTCATCGATGTCTTTTCCAAATTTGCTAGGGTCGTGCCATTAACTTTCAACGGGTGTTGAAACAAAGCGGTCGCACCCTCTTCGATGGCAAACTGACAAAGGCACCGAACTTCTGAACCAAGCTTTCCAAAAAGAACTAAAGAAACGTGACATTCATTTTTTCACCACCGAGAATCCCGAAACCAAAGCCAGCATTGTGAAACGTTTTCCACGCACTTTGAAAGAACGCATGTGGAAATATTTAACGCAGCACCACACTCTCAAGTACATCGACATGTTACCGCACCTGGTTCAAGCATACAACCAATCTTACCATCGAAGCTCTGGACGTGCCCCCAAGAAGTGATTCCCGACAACGAAGTGCTCGTTTCTGATCGCCTGTTTGGTACGTCCCTGACGGTGGCTGTCCCCAAGAAAAGTGGAGTGCTAACCGTAGGAGATTCGGTGCGCATTGGCAAAACCAAAGGCACTTTCGACAAAGGCTACTTACCCAATTAGACCACCGAATTGTTTCGTGTCACTGAACGAGTGCATGGTCGTCATCCTGCCTTTTATAAATTGGAAGTCATGTACGGGGAAGTGTTAAAAGGGACAATTTACTTACCCGAGTTACAACTTGTCACCAAAATAAGAAGACGACGTGTATGACATCGAACGCATTCTCGAACGAAGAATCCGTAAAGTGGAAAAAGACGTGTCAAAGAAGTCAAAGTGCGTTGGAAAAGATATCCTCAAAGTTTTGATTCAAGATCGACGCTTCGCAAGTCATCGACTGTAAAAAGAAATGACCATCATGCCCTTTCACACAGACTCAGCTGCCGCAACCACTGCAGTAACCACTCTTTCACCCAGTTCTTCTCTGCAAGATCTACAAAAACAACCCTTATAGGTGTGGTGTGGAGAACGTGTGCCTAAAACGCAAATCGTCTTTTTCTGCCAAATCTTTGTGGTGGATTGTGTCATCGGTGCGGCCATCGCCAGTTTGAGATTGCAACAAGGAGACAAACAATTGTGGACGATTTTACTGAGTAGTTGCATCGGCTGACTTCTTCCCAATTCTTCCCTGAAATTCTTTCAGTAACCCATCGGACAGTCACAGAACTCTGGAATTATAAACAGCAATAACCAGTTTTACTTAACCTTACCCAGTGACAGTTCCATTGATGTGTTTCCCAATAACAATTTGTATTGTCACGTGGCCAAATTATCTCAGGTCATCCAATTACATCACGAAGCCCATTGGGAAGTGGCTTTAGTGGAAATGATTTACCCTACACAAATTTTAAAAAATCACTGAAAAGTAAAACACTTTCCGGGTCGAAATACTGAATGCACAATTGCAAGAAGAAATAAATAAAATTGGGTGTTCCGGGTACATCAAGTCAGCAAGCAATCCATCTTTCAGTATCTACATGTTGAAATTTGTTTCATGTTAATATTTTAGTAGTGAACATTTGTTGGACACCCTTGCAGACAAGTTCGACTTAGCCTTTGGCAAAGCCCTGAACAGAGACAAAATACGTTTTAATACTGAGTATCATAAAGTGGCTCATCGCCTCCTGATCAAATTTCAGAATACCGACACCGTGTCCCTCAGGTTTAATGGTAGTTTGTTTGAAATTTTGGGAGGACATCCACAGATGGTAGCACAGAATTTTGATCCCAAGATTAACAGTAATATGGATTTTTACAGGGCTTTTGGATCCCCGGTAGAACTGAACGAAGGACTCAATTTGATCTTTGTCTACTCCGATGTGGTAGAGTAAAACGTGGTGGGACACACCTCCGTGTCTTACTGCGTGTCATTCCTTTTAAAGTGAATAGTACCACGACCAGTGACCAGGAGGGTGTAAACACATATCACGTTCACATCGAATTAGTACATCATAACTATTTGCCCGTCAGTAAGTCGTATTTTGACACTGTCAACATTACTAAAAAAAAAAGGAGACCTAGGACAAAATATTCCATTTTCCAAAGGCAAAGTCATGGTGAAACTGCATTTTCGAAACCGATTCTTTAACGAATTGTACGTCATGTATCCACTGTAGCGAGACGTCGCTAGACAGCAAGGACACGGTTTAGGAGATATGCTGAAGTCGGCCTTTCGTTCAGTGGCTCCGGTGTTGAAACCGATGGTGACACGAGGATTGCATACATTGAAAGATGCCGCATTGACGCAAGGCAAAGAATTTCTCCAAAATGTCAGCATCGACGTACAACACCCAAAAGTAGCATTCTTGAGAGCAGGCAAAAAAAGTCTTGCTGCAAACGGGCAAAGATATTTTGGGCCGACGAGAAACACCTATAAATGCCCTGAACGCTACGCTAAGTCAGGCATTTCTGCTTTCCTGACACCACAGCAAGGACAAGGCAGAAAGAGACGACGAAGAAAACTCCCCTTCATAAGACTTCACACTCATAAAGCTAGACAGACTAAGAAAAGAAGAACTGCTCGAGACTTAGAAGTTTTTGATTATTACATCATAGAAACAGAAATGATGCACTGAGAGTCTTGCGCCTGTTCCAAGTCGGAACTGGATCTGTTTGTCATGCCACCGACCATGATGACGATGCAAGAATCCCAATGGGTCGAATTTCATCCCGTTTCCTCTTTGACGGACTCACCTCCCACTGAGTTTGAAATCAAAGGACAACCAGAGTAGAGTAGCTCCAATTAACAATTTCATGCATTCCTTGTTCAGTGAAGTGGACTTGTACTTGAATAACAAACTGGTAAGCAGCAGCATGGATACTTACCCTTATCAAGCGTACCTGGAAAATCTCTTGACGTACGGAAAAGAGAGCAAGAACACGCAATTGGATGATTGCGTGGTATGGAAAGCTAACACAGCAGGTGAGAACACGTTTAGCGACACAGCTTTGACAGCAGATGACGATCCTCACAATGTAGTTTTTAACGACCGTAGAAAGAAAAAATCCGGCAAGGACGAAGATTAGAACTAATGGATCGTTTGCTTTTGGACATATGGCTGCAAGAGAAGCATTTGCTGAACGGTATGGATATCCGCCTGAGACTGAATCGTAGCAGTACCGCATTGCATCTGATGGCCCATGCTAACGAATACAAAACTATTATCCAAGAGGCCTGGCTCTACGTACGTCGTGTGGAAGTGTTACCTAAAGTGGGAAACGACATCAGTCACACTTTAAGCAGAACGATCGCCAAGTATCCGATAAGACGCGTGGAAGTGAAACCTTTCACCATTGCCTCTGGACTCCGATCCAAGATCGAAGACAATCTGTTCCAAGTACAGTTACCCAAACATTTAATCGTTGGCATCGTGAGCAATGTAGCACTCAACGGAGCCCACGATCAAATTCCATTCCAATTTAAGCACTACAGAGTGTCCAAAATCGAAGTCTGTCACGATGGCAAGGCTTTGTCTACCAGACCTTTCGAACCTAACCTTACCCAGAAGAATTACTTGAGGTCTTACTTGTCCCTGTACGAAGCCACGGGACAGTTAGGAACCAACACCAGTCACAGCATTTCGTACGATGATTATACAGGAGGTTACACTTTGTGGGCTTTTGATTTCACGCCATTCCAAGGCAGTGATGAGGGACATTTCCACCCTTTAAAATCTGGTCAACTACGTGTGGAACTTCAGTTTGCAGAAGCTCTACCCCAAACAGTGAACGTCATTCTGTATGCAGAATTCGATAATACCATAGAAATCAACAGTTTGAGAGAAGTCATTCTAGACTATTAGAAGCCATGGAAGACTGTTATCCCTCTTTACATAGTGGAGAATCTTTGGACATGGAATGTGAGGAGACCGTGGAAGTAGAAACCCAAGACAAAGACGAAAAGGACAGAGTGATAAAGTCCAGATGGCCAGAACAAGAACAGCATTTAGTTTCCTATTTTGCCAAACACCTGGCAGAAAAAATTACAGAAAGATTGCTATGGATATCAAAACGATCACCCAAGTCAAATTCAACACGATAAATGTCTAATGCTGTGTCAAGAAGAAACATTGGACGAGTATCTGGAAGTAGCTTAGAGTCTCATCTCGGAAAAAGCCGTGTTGAATCAGTGGTATAAAGGCATGCGTGAGCATTCTTGTCCTCCATTAACGACTCTAGAGATCTATCACATCGAAGCTCTGGTTGCTCAGAGTGAAGAGACAAAACGAAGAAACGGTTACTTGTCAGACAAATTCAAAGGGAAAGTCAGAATTGAATTGATCACTTATCATTACCAGTGAAGAAAAAACAACACACAAATGGATACCTGGGAACTTTATTACCTTTTGAACCACAGTTCGTACACTGCGTTTTGGAATCATGTCGTATGTGCTAAAGATGAACTACCTCATTGCAAACCTCAAGACCATCAAGCTTATGTTATCAATACGGACGACAGTCATCTCCCATGAACCCACTGGGTAGCCGTCTACTTTCCTAAAAAAGGATGTGTGGAGTATTTTGATTCGCATGGATTGCCCCTTTGGAAGACGATTTCATTGACTTTATGAGAAGAAATGCCCAGGCAACACGATTCAATAATGAGAAATTATAAGACACAGATTCATTGGTGTGTGGACAATAGTGTGTGTATTTCTGCATCAGTACAGTCTTGGTTAGTCTTTAGATCATTTAGTGACTTATTTTGATCGTCATTCTTCTAGAAACGATGACAAGGTAGATCGATGGTTTTGTGACCATTATGGTTATCTTTTGTCTTTAGCTGGGGAACGTAGTGTACATAAATGACCCAATGACTTCCAACAGTGGAAGTCTAACTTCAGTTCAGAAGTTAGTTAATCTTGACCAGAATAGATGGTTAATAGAACAAACATGTTTATTGTTGAATTGAATTGTTAATTAAAAAAAATTTGTTAATTGTTAGTTGTTAGTTATTTAAATACATGTTGTGTTTTGAAAAAAAAATGAGTATGTCGTTTGTTTGCCATTTGTATGATGAACCATGCTCTTTGACTTCTCTCTATCCCTCAGATCAAACTATTTGAGCGTTTCGACTCTACACAGTGTAGGGATGTTTTCAATCGCATCCGCGCTTGAACCGTATAAAGCGGGGTATTCTCCAGTTTGACATTCATTGTTGACTCATCCTCCTATGAAGATGTGCTCAAGACTAGCCAAGTTGAACGAAGCTTACGCGAATTTACATCGTATCAGTCAAAGCCTGGTATCGAAACCTGTAAAATTTGTACCAGAATAGACCAGTCATAAAACATAAGTGTCTCTTGGTTTTGATTTTTAGAATAAAACCAACACTCATGCACTCACACTTTGCTTTTGTTCCTCACCTCTGTGTGGATGGTATATTTGTGGTTAGTTTTTGCCTCGTCGCGTTTGTAGATAGTAGATAATGTGTGAAGCGAACGTAAGGGCCACTCATATGCCTCAAAAAGAATTATTCTTGCCTCAATTTTTTTTACTGTGTTGCATATGTGCTTGTCTATTGCATATTGTCTGTCTCTGTCCCGCCAGTTACGTTCCCGCCAAGCGTTCTAGGTTGGTTTTTTTTTTGGGGGGGGGGGGCCGAGTGGCCGAGTGGTCTAAAGATCTTACCGTTACGGATCAGTGCCATCTCACCTCTGTCTGCGTGAGTTCGAGTCTCAGCCTCGGCTAACGTTGGTACGTGAGAAAGCCTGCCAGTAGCTTCTCGTGGGTAGGTGGTTCTTCCCGGGGTTTTCCAGGGGTTTTCCTCCACCAATTATACTGGCTGCCATGTATAGCCTATCTTGTGCTGAAAAATGGCGTTAAACCCTACAACAACAACAACTAGGTTGGTTTTTTCCCCCGCTGTTTGCTCCGATTGAGGTCAGCCTCTTGCTACGTTGCTGCTCGTCGTCAGTACGGTGACGTCACCTTCCCTGTTCCATTCTTCTTGTCCCCATACAGTCCCAATACTTTTGTGTCCCGGTATAGTCCCACCCATGTTAAATTTCCAATGTTAAATTCCCCTTGTCCCTATATCGTCCCAGGGTGCTTTTCCTTCTTTGTTCTCATATGCCCCATATCGTCCCACTTCACTACTTATATTGTTTACAAAATAAATGTCACTCGTACGATAGACCATAAACTTGATTTTGGACTAAGGTTGTGTATATATATATATATATATATATATATATATATATATATATATATATATATATATATATCAAACACACGCCGACATGTTTCAATTTTCGGACTTTCAGCAACACTAAAAGGCTAATTATATTGACAGGGCAGTGAGAAAAAAGCAAAAGGCAGTGGGCAGTGGGATATACTTTTCTCACCCATGCGACAGAGAATTCTAGCTGTTATGCTAACCTTACTTTTCTTATCTCAGTTTGTCATCTCAGACCAGTCGTCTCATTCTAGGTGTCCACGCGCTCAAAATTAATTTTAGAAACAGAAACTCATGTTCTCTTCTGCTGTGCCTGACGTAGTTGTTCTAAAATCAAACAACAACAACAACAAATATATAACAAAAACATAGTAACTTCATGTCAATCCATCTCTGAGAACACAACAAGCAAAAACATTTCGAGAGAGACAAAAACACACACGCATACGTGGTCGAGCTTTTTTGGTATAATGCTAGTTTGTTCCACATAGCATGTTCAATTTTATCATTTATACAGGCCCTGCTCAGTACATTTTCAGGTCAGCGTCATTAAATGTAGCTAAAGCTACGTAACTAGTTTTATATACTTCGTTTGAAACAAACTATATATTGTTAGCTACATTAAATGACACATGCCTGAAAACTGACTGTGCGACAGATAGGATACAATTCTCAATGCTGTGTAAAATTACCTATGACAGAAAACATTGATCTATGCACACAGACTATAGACCTATACACTTCATAGCCTCCCAACGCTCTTAACAACTACGGAAAACTTTGTAACAGCCAGAAATATGTAATGTCAAACATACTTTATTCTAATTTTATTAAGCATCTCCATTCTGTTCCAGCTGAATAAAAAATATACCTACAATATTTAATGTCAACTAATGCACTTACTAGCCAGAAGAATCATTTACCTGTCAACACCTTAATCCATAAGCAAATTTCACTGTAGCACTTGCCATATTTCCAAGACAGAAAAATTAATTTTCAAAGAATCCGTGAACATGAGAGTTTAGCACATGCATATCTGCTAGGGTCTGTATTTGGAAAGTCTTTTTATACACGGGGGTAATTTTACAATCAATATTAAGGATATACAAATCTTTATTTGCATCTTTTACATCGAGATTTAGAGAATTCATGGGGTTTTTTTTATTGTACAAACTTCATATATATATATATATATATATATATATATATATATATATATATATATATATATATATAGTATACACAATTTAAATTTTATTTAGGATTAGTTATGACCCAAGAAATCATTAATTCAACATTTTGCTACAGCAAATAATTAATTGTTCATGCTAAGTGTAACAATCTGTTTGGTTTATGTGCCCTTTTTAGCCATTACACAACGTACTTTGTCCGCAAGAAGTCCATGTGCACAGCGGAAACTATACATTGTAATTATATCTTGTAATTATACGTTGTAATTATATGTTGTAATTATACATTGTAATAATACATTGTAATTATGCGTTGTAATTATACATTGCAATTATACATTTTAATTATACGTTGTAATTATACATTGTAATTATACATTTTATTTATAGATTGTAATTATACGTTGTACTTAAGCATTGTAATTATACATTGTAATTAGTTTGATTGATAGGAATACCTAATTTACATTATTGTAATTACAAATAGGCACAAATAGTTAATCGTCTGTCACTATATCAAGTTATGCATTTTGTTTTGCTTTTAGATTTCCAAACTTCACGTAAACTTTACAAGGACCCAAGGATGTTTTTGAATTAGCCCTCTAAACCTGTACTCATAAAGTTACAGTTACTCACCTGCAACATCAGTGATCACAATAGTTTGAATAGACGAACACTGATGTGTGAAGACATCTGTGTATGAGCTGTCGTGCACATTTATAGGGTTTATGTCGACACTGTTTTAAATGTTTTTGACTGTCTTTTTCTGGTGAAGTTAGGAAACTACAAAGACAATTAATTGCTTGTTTAAGTGGCAGATTATTAAATATCATTATCTATTTGTAATTACAATACTGTAATCTGGATACTTCTATCAGCTGCTGTTTCACACGAATTGTCAAGATAGACCAGACCTTCTGGACAGTATACCTTGTAGAGGAAAAACCTGGTAGAACCCACTGACCCACAAGCAGCTACTGGAAGCTTTCTCACATACCCACATTGTGCCGATAACAAGACCTGAACCCAAGATGAGAGGAGACTGTATTTCAGTGATCAGTAAACACGAGCACTTTAGACCGCTCGGCCATCGGCGGCCGCCTCCTATCACTTAAATTTAATGCAATGCTTAGTTTGTTTCTGCGTTCATAGGACGTCCTACGGCCATAATGCATGGTTCAGTGACCATGAAGTGCGTTTAAACTGCAATAAATATGTTCCTGATGCTGCTTCTTTAAATCCTTATATTCATCCAATTCTCGATTATGGTTCATTCATTTAGAAACACTGCTCAAAGGAAAAGTAATATCTTGACAGTGGTGCTTTTATTTATGAACACTTTTCAAGGGAACAACAAACAAAAATGGAAGGGAACGCTTTGATGTTAGTGTTAAACGAGTCTACTATGGCAGCTAGTAAATGTTGTCTACAATTTGTACATCTTTAGAGAATAGAAGAAAATCGAAGGTATATGTGGCCTTCTTGGTCATTCCTCTGTGCTTTTTGGCCATTCAAAACATTCATTTGGACCATTCGAACCGCAGTGTTCATTTTGGCCATTCAAAACATTCATTTGGACCATTCAGACTATGGTGGTAACCAATATTATAGATGATTATCTGCAAAACTTTACAATTAGAGGGTTACTTACAACATATGGATCTTTATCGACTTTGTCTTTTGAAAACTCAATACAATTAAATTAGCTGTTTGTAATTAGAATAATACACCTGCCATAACACACATTGTCACATGATAAACACGACATATGACTCCCAAATATTCAGGCACGATCGGGTCTCTAAAAAACACAATTTTCAGTAATCTTAGCAGCAAAGTGTGTTGTTCAAGAATATCAACAACAAAAATGTCTTGACCACTGTGATAAAATTATGTTTGCAGTCAGTATGTATGAACAGTGAACAGCACTGCTCAGCTAAACCTGTCCTCGGGGCATACAGTTGATATCGAAACAATGAAAAAGGTAAAGTGGTCTGAGATAAACAACCTCCTTCAGATATTACTTAATTGGCTGATCATAGGCCTGCTTGGGGTAATATGTCGAGTCAACATTTGCTGTGGAAGAATCCATTTCGCTAATTCGCATATGTAATGTAAACCAACCCAGTTTGTCTCTAGCTAAGCATATCAAAGTGCTATGATACATAACGTATGTTATTACACAACACTGCACAGAAAATGTTGATACTGTCCTTAAAAAAGGATGCAATCAGCGGCAACGTTTCTATGAAGTCTGATTTTTCTTCTCATAATATTACGACTCTATGGTCTTAAAATAAGTAACAGAAGAACTGAGATGCAACAAGCTTTGTAAAATTTAGCAAATAATTTCTTGACCATGCAATACAAAGAGAAATGTAAAAGAGGAACTTATAGTTTTACGAATTAAACCTAAACTATCCCAAAATAACAGACACAAGTCTTAATGAATAAAGTTCTGAATAAACTATAGCGGAAGTTCAAGTTAAATCCAATGCTGGAAGTTTTTATGTGCCTGTTGTGGCCCGTGGTGTGGTGATGTGCCGGCAGTCTTTTGCTGAATCACAATAATACAATCCAAGAATGTATCTTATTTGAAATTTCGTTGTAAATCCAAGCCTCTTTTTCCTAGAATGTTATACTTTAAGCACTTTGTATTTACAGAGAAGAATCACTTGAATAAAATAATTTAAATAAATAAATTCCAGCCCAATGAATTACTGGACACAGCAATAATACAATTGATTCTGCTTAGATCTTAAAGCACAAATGAACAATTTCCAGAAGAACAAGATTATATATTCTTCTATTTGACCTCAGGTCACAATTAGCATTGTCTAAGAAAAAAATGAAATATAACTTTCTAAAACCTTTTTAATGTTTGCAAAATCAAATTTTAGGTATAATTAAAAGGTCTGTTATTAAAATTATGTTATAAAATGTGGAATATATCAGGTAGGCTATGTATATTTATAGGTGAATTCCAACAACCTAGACCAGATCCAAATGCAATATGCTTACTTCTATTAATAATTATCCTAATATTAAACCCATACATACAGATAATGTTATCTATATATTTATTGTTTACAGAATTTTTGCAAACATATGATTCGGGTGAAGTAGAAAATTAACTTGATTTTGGACAAGGTCAAGTTCAACATAAAATATCACTTTATCAATACCATGTTTTGAAATAAACAAAGAAAGAAAAACCTGGCTAATAAGGCAACTTAAATATACATAACAATATATTAAATGTAGTCTGGATACTCCTATGAGTTATTATTAAGTACAATTTGTAGTTTCTGCTGAGCTCATTTGACGTCTTGTGGACATTGTCATGTGCCCCCTACAGTATATTTACTAACACCAGAGAGGGATGGACAATTAAATGATTAAATAGCTCCGAACCCCCAGTCAGCGAGGCCGATGGTCTAGGTGTATAAAATATAAAAAATTAATAAGGTGAAAGGTATAACATTTAATAAACTACATCATGGTATTCAACAACTACAGGACAAGTTTTCAATGCATTTTCTTTAAATCGGTATAAAGACCTATTCAAATTGCCTGTTATTTCATCACGAAAACAATTAAAGGTGAGAGTGTTTCCATCCCGTGTTCCTTCTACATCACTCATCTGCAACTTCCCGCTTGTAACCCGGTACTCTTGTTTCTTTTCCCCAGCCATGTGCCTTCGCGCTACTGCCAATTCTCCCAGCCCTGCGCCTTCGCACAACTGCCTATTTCCACGTGTTCTCCACGTCATCTCTTCTTTCTAATCTTCGGGTGGCGCAAACAGGCGCCTAATCCCACCTGGAAAACTTCATCAGAAGTCTTTGTTCTCAATCTCTTCCAAATTTCCTAGAATTCATTTATCCGTCTCTTTTATCTGAGTGCACAATTTGCAATTGGAGTACCGTGATGTTTCTTTTGTCATGTCAAAATCTGTACTCATTCTTCAAAAAGGAATGTAACAGGATAATGTCAGGAGGCATGAGAAACCAGCCCGAAATTTGACTGTCTTAGTTCTGATTGGATTCCGGTGGTCTTTTTGAAACTGCCTGGGGAAAGTAGCACTGGCATGTTATGATGTCGGGTTTTCCGGTCTGTAAGTCTAAATCGACCAGTGACATCACTGGCTGGTTGCAAAATAAATAGAGTTTCTCAGCACCGCGCAAGGTTCTCTTTGAATTAACCATGAACTTGACTGTAACACAATGGCTAAGTCGCGGACAGGTAGTGTCTTTGTCTCAGAATCGGTCTAAAGTTGTAATATTATATAATACGGATTGGCACTACCCAAAGTACTTTGCATTATGATTCTATCCTGAAGACAATCGTAAACATGAGGCAGGAATTGTTCGCAAATTTTCTCCCACAACGTGATACACATAATACATGGTGTAATGACTCAGAAGGGCATGTGAACATGAAGCCTTCATAGTAAAGCAACAAAAATGATAAATAAAAGATATTAGTAAAAATAATTGTGACAAGGAATTAAAAGCTGGAAACAATTCTGAACTTTGAGTAAGGCATAAACAGTTGTAGTACAAAACCAGCAATATCACATGACACAATGCAGACTGCTAACGACGTCTGTTTCATTGGCCACTTGGTATGTATTTCAAAAATGAGTTTATGTGTGTGTGTGTGTGTGTGTGTGTGTGTGTCTGGTGTGTGTGTGTGAGAGAGAGAGAGAGAGCGATCTGGATTTTAATTAGATTTCACAATTTTTCATCATATTGCTATGATGTCTGCAGTGTGGCGGTTTATATTGATGTCTAGCACTGGGGCATCATGCAACAGGTATGTAACATCATGTCCAACCCAGTCATATTATCTTGACACCAGGCAGACCAGTCCAAATACTAACTTATAATGCTTAGCGCCAAGCAAAGCAGCTGCTAGTACCATTTCAGTAAGTCTTTTGTATGTCGAGAGAAACATTATTGAATATGTAAGATTATAATCTGTTTGAAATACAAATGAATACATTACTGTGAAAATAAATATGTATTCTTAGTGAGAATGATTCTGATATTAGAAAAGTATGTTTAATGCATTGTAACATAATGACTGTGAATTACCTGCCGAATGGTACATGTATTCACTAGATGTATGTGGGGTTCTTTAAATTATTGCAAAAGTTGCATCGGATTGTTTTCTAATGAAACAGTTATATGTGTCCATGAAATTCAATATAGTGACAAGAACTATGATTGTGTTATTCCATGTGCATTTACAAGTTGTCAAGCATAAAATTTGGATGATAATATTCTGTACATATCACGGAAAGGAACCTTCAATCAAACATGATGCAAGAACCATCAGGATGCCGTTAGTGTCTACAAAGTATGCTAAAGTGTTGTGGACACATTTGTCTGCATAAATTGCATGCCTGAATGAACAGATGAGATCACACCCATCTGTATATGTTCAGGTTTGGGAGCTGATTTAACAAACTGGGTCTGAAATGCTGGTCCTTGTATTCTTGTAAGTCAGTACAGATTTGCGGCTCATTTAGCAAACTGGGTTTGAAACGCAGATCCTGGCCTTTTTCTAAGTATGTTCATTCTTTCCTTATGACAGGTGCTCTGATGTGTGCCGGTGACATCCTATCACAAGTAGTCATTGAGAAGAGGGGATTCAATCGTGGCCAGAAATATGACGTTACACGAAGTATACGTTTTTTTGGATTTGGCATGGTTTTTGCCGTGAGTACATGATCTTGTATAGTGTTTGATATCAGAAGATGATAACTGTAGACTTTGATTCTCTCTTGACTCTGCCACTCCAAAATATGAGAACCTGAACAGCTTATCTGATGACCAGTCAGTCTGCAACCATCTGTCTTATAGCACAAGTACGTATAATTAGGACTAGGTACTGATCCTAATTACTCAGAGGAACGTCATGAAAGTTGGCTGGGTCTAGACAACCCTAATGAAACTGATGCTCCTCAAAAATCCAAGGTGGACACTACAATGGCAATCTCGAATATTCTTATCATACTGAAACAATGTTTCAACTAAAATATTTCTTAAGACAATCAAATATGGTCACCATTACTAAACAGTAACTAATAACCTTTATGTCACTGCTAAATTTAACCATATTAACAAAGAACATCATGACTTCAAGAACTGCACAGACAATTGATGATTGCAAATATGGCTTCTGCTGTTGCTAAGCCAGATTATAAGCCAACGACTGTTGCATTTAGGCAGCTGTTGGCAAGGCAAGTTTCTCAGCACGTCTTGGGCTTCCTGTCATGAATCTGAAACATGATTTACATGATGTTCCTTCTAAAGCAGAGCTTAAACCTTTACATTTGGTTCCATTAAATGTTTGCAAGAACTTTGCACAAATATGTTTATTGTCACATGTCATTAAATTATTGTCACACATTCCAGCTTGTACTTTTACATAACCTTTTAGACCTATACAGCATTCTTACACATGATTGGCTATACCATAATGGCTGGCACTGGCATCGGATGCATTCTTACACATGATTGGCTATACCATAATGGCTGGCACTGGCATCGGATGCATTCTTACACATGATTGGCTATACCATAATGGCTGGCACTGGTATCGGATGCATTCTTACACATGATTGGCTATACCATAATGGCTGGCACTGGTATCGGATGCATTCTTACACATGATTGGGTATATCGTAACTCTTGGCGTTAATATTAGATGCAGAGGTTATTGGTTAAATTTATGTTGTTTCGTAGCTCAGGATATTAAATAAGTTTTGCTTGGCAAGTAAACGTATCTTCTCACTTACCATCATCATCATCATCATCATCATCATCATCATCTTTATTTCCTTCCATGGAAGATTACATGATATAAGAATAAATCATCTGAATACAATCAATAAATATTTTAAAAAAAAAAAAAAAAATTCTATATCAGAATACAAATTCTTACACAACATCAATCAACAAAGTGTTCGTCAACTCATAAGTTGCAAGTTTCAATACCTTATTTACAGAAGATAGCTGCACACTGCAAGACAAAGTATGCTGCATGCAGGACGAATAGCTTGGAGTTTTCTTTGTCGATTACTCCTGATGGTAACCTTTTACCTAAAAGATATTGTAGTTGCAGCTCATCTTCTGCATTAAATAACGTAATGTGCAGGCTCAGGGGAAATTTATCAGTAAGGAAATCCCAGAAAGAATTTCGAAAGTTCGACATATAAGGACAACTAACACAACAATGAAGTATCAAGTCTGTATAAACATTCCCACATCTAATACACATATCAAGCTGTGTTTTTGGAACAGCAACCCATAGTTTAGCTACATACGTAAATACCTTAGTGTGTTGACTGGTTTTAGCCGACTGCCACACTGAGGCAGGTCGTAAGTATTCGTCTATCGAAGAGAATCTATCAAAATCTGCTTGATTAGACATATGAACTCTCCAGAGGCTTTTTTCAAGACCAACAATTTTTGACCTTACAATTTCTTTCCAATTATGTTTATCTGGAATTTCAGAATGATGTAAATAATCAGTTAGATACCCGAGCAAGTGAAACTTCTTTGAGGTATAATATAAATTTGAAATTAACCCGCAGCTTGACATGCATCCGCTCAAAATGAAGTGAAATAACGCAACGTTAAACACACGTTTAGTATGTACATTGTTAGGCATCAAACACAATCTGTGTAAAAACATCAATTTTCTTCTATCAATTTCGGACTGCGCTGATGTCCATCCTAGCATTCCCAGGGCAATGTCTGATCTTGTATGTATTGGAAAACCTTGTAAATGTTTGGCAAAATACCTCAGAGTTTTATCCAATAAAGCGAGGTCACTTTTTGAAATGTTACACCATAATTCACTTCCATACAACATTGAAGGGAAAATTACCTTTTTAATTACATTTGCAGCAGCCAAAGGATTTAAACCATTCGGTTTAATGCCAATACCAAACAGACCGTGAAAAGACTTTTTCCCTTTCTTGCATGCATCGAGTATTGCGTCATGCGACGTCAGCTTTGAGTTAATCCGGTGACCCAGGTGTGTTGCCGAATCGGTAACCGGCAAACATGACGGGCCAAGATACCGTTTCATATTGATATAATTCTTGTATTGGGGTTCGAAAATGATAATGTATGACTTTGTGACACTAAGCTCGAATCGCCACTTATTACTGTAGTCGTATGCTATATCTAACAGCTTTTGTAGATTGCTAGGATATATAGCCAAAAGTGAAATATCATCAGCTAGGGTTGGATTTCCCACAGCTAAGGATCCAATCTTTGCTCCAAATCCACTATTTTCTAATTGTAGCAGCAAGTCATTTATAAATATTGTGTACATCAAGGTTGACAAAACACCCCCTTGTCTCACTCCTTGGCCAATTGAGAACCAATCTGAAAATTGCCCATTTACAAGAACTTTACTCTGTAAATTTGTATACATGTTAAAAAGTATCAAAAGGGATTTACCCGTAATTCACAACGTGAATAATTTAAAAAGTAGTCCTTCGTGCCACACGATATCAAATGCCTTTTTTGTATCAAGAAAAGCAGCAAAAACCCGTAAACCCATGTTTACATTATATTGTACTGGTTGCAACAGCACAAAAATCGCTGTTGTGCAGCCTAAACCTTTTTGGTAACCATGTTGTTGTGAACTGGGTATACTAGAATTAGTATCTTTGAGCCAAGTTACCAAACGTTCATGAATAATTTTCTCAAAGGCTTTGTAGATACCAGGCAGTAAAGTAACAGGCCTGTAACTTTCGAGGGAGTTCTTTGATTTTCTGTTACCTTTGTACAGTGGTATTACTAACCCTTTTTTGCAATCTACAGGTATGTAAGATTGATCAATCATCCGAGTAAATAAAATTGTCATACACTCGATGAGGTAGTCGCTGCCATAGATCAAATGTTCATTGCAAATTTGATCATGGCCCGATGCTTTTGATTTCTTTAGACCTTTAATGATTTCTCTTACTTCGTTTAAACTGATGCCGGTCTGTAAGGTCTCGATATGGCTTACTTCGTCCTGTAGACCCCGATTTAATTCTCTCTCTATAAATTCATAAATGTTTCCGTCAAAACTATGGTTTAAATTCGGCGTGTGAATGTCCTCATAGTATCTGGCAAAGCCATTTGCGATGTCAGGACTGTCAACTGATGGAGTTTGTGTCCGTGATGGACACAAACTCCATCAGTTGACAGTCCTGACAAAAATTTATATTGTTCCCTCTCTTAATGTTGATCATTTTCCAAAAGTGTCTTACATCTCATTCATGTGCCTTTTCAATTTCTTCATACACCTCCCCCATATATTTTTCCACAGCCAGTTTTTGAACGTTTCTAAAGTCTCTCTTCTTATCTTTATATTCTCTGTAAGAATTAAATTGACTACCCCTCGGTCTTCCCTCATTTATCCAAGCATACCTAGCTTGTCTTTGAAGTTTATGTGCTTCTTTGAGTTCATTTGACCAGTATGGTTTGGCATGATAATTGAATTTAGACTTTGGAAGCGCGATGTCGCTTGACTGCTGTATTGCATTAACAATGTGCCGGTAAAAGCTATCAACATTGTCCGAAATAGTATCTATATCTAAAGTTTTCAGGCTAAGGTCCAGCTCAGATTGATAGTTTTTCAAGATATCAGCGTTTAATTAAAAATGAATTGTATCCCTAATAAGTAAGAAAGAGTCACAAACTTTGCACAGAAAAATACACATATTGATTTTGGGTAATAAAGCATGTTTATAGATTTTCCAGTCCTGCAATGATCGCCACACTTTGTAAAATGCATTGGGGATTCAGTGACACCCTCTATCTGTCAGCCTGCTTATCAATTTATCCACCTACCCATCCACCCACCCACCCACCCATCCATCCATCCATCCGTCTGTCCAATAAATTGCCACTTTTCTTCCTCACACTGAGTAAAATTTTATGAAGCCTCTTTGGGGATGATCTTCAAAGATGGTTGTCTATCTTGGCTTCAGTCCCTTGGAATCATTAATCATGATATTATAGTAAGAAGACACATTATATATGCAACATATTTTGCATGATGACTGCTAGATTACTGTCAGGAATGGGTGTGAGTATGGTGGGGTGGTGATAGTTTTAATGGTGAGCCTTTGCAGTGGCTCGTGTTTTTGCATCAGTTTTTGTTATCTTCATTTCTGTATCAAATAGAAATTCTTTTATTCTTTCTTGTTTGCTAGCTTTGAACTCTATACATGCACGAGGTAATCATGATCAATAAGATATGCTCACACAGCCCAGATGATTTAATCATGCACTTTCAGTGACTCAACTTTTGGATGTGATACTTTAATATATATTGTTCATGATGCACACCCTTTTCAAGTTTATTATGTGAAAAGGGCGCAAAAGCAAAATCTGGAGAAACCACTGAATAGCAATACCCATTTGCATCACCTAATAATCTCTGATTTTAAGCACATATTTTTATGTGATTATGCTGTTATCAAATTTCAGAATTTGAAATATGACTTGACTAAAGTTACTTTACACCTGGCCCTGTAATTATGAGCGATCGGATTCAAATACTTTACACGTGTCCCTGTAAGTATGAGCAATGTGATTCAAATACTGTATTGTTGTTGCAGGGTTTAACGCCATTTTTCTGCACACGATAGGCTATACATGGCGGCCAGTATTAATGGTGGAGGAAAAACCCGGGAAAACCTCAGAAAGAACCACCGACCCACGAGAAGCTACTGGCAAGCTTTCCCATATACCCACATTGGCCGAATCCGAGAATAGAACCTACGCAGACAGAGGTGAGATGGCAGTGATCCGTAACGGAGAGCGCTTTAGACCACTCGGCCACTCCGGGCCCCCCAAATACTTTACACATGGCCTTGTCTGTAATTATGAAATGTCTGATTCAAATCCTTTATACATGGTCCTGTAATTATGAGCCATCTGATTCAAACCCTTTATACCAGGCCCTGTAATCATGAGCCATCTGATTCAAATGCTTTACACATGGCCCTGTAATTATGAGCCATTTGATTAAAAATCATTACACATGGCCATGTAATTATGAGCCATCTGATTCAAATTCTTTACACTTGGCCCTGTAATTATGAGCCATCTGAATAAAATACTTTACACCAGGCCCTGTAATTATGAACCATCTGATTCAAATACTTTACACATGGCCCTGTAATTATGAGTCATCTGATTCAAATCCATTTCACAAGGCCGTGTAATTATGAGCCATCTGATTCAAATACTTTACACATGGCCCTGTAATTATGAACCATCTGATTCAAATCCTTTACACCAGGCCCTGTAAGTATGAGTGATCTGATTAAAATCCTTTACACATGGCCCTGTAATTATGAGCCATCTGATTTTAAAAATTACACATGGCCCTGTAATTATGAACCATCTGATTAAAATACTTTACACAAGGCCCTGTAATTATGAACCATCTGATTCAAATCCTTTACACCAGGCGCTGTAGTTATGAGCCATCTGATTTTAAAAAATTTACACATGGCCCTGTAATTATGAACCATCTGATTCAAATACTTTACACATGGCCCTGTAATTATGACCCATCGGATTCAGAACCTTTACACCAGGCCCTGTAATTATGAACCATTTGATTCAAATACATTACACCAGGCCCTGTAGTTTTGAGTGATTTGATTAAAATGCTTTACACATGGCCCTGTAGTTGTGTGCCATCTGATTCAAATACTTTACACATGGCCCTGTAATTATGAGCCATCTGATTAAAATACTTTACACATGGCCCTGTAGTTGTGAGCCATCTGATTAAAATACTTTACACATGGCCCTGTAGTTGTGTGCCATCTGATTAAAATACCTTAGACATGGCCCTGTAATTATGAGCCATCCGATTCAAATATTTTACAGATGGCCCTGTAATTATGAGCCATCTGATTTAAATGCTTTACACATGGCCCTGTAATTATGAGCCATCTGATTAAAATACTTTACACATGGCCCTGTAGTTGTGAGCCATCTGATTAATATACTTTACACATGTCCCTGTAATTATGGCCATCTGATTTTTAAAAAAATTACACATGGCCCTGTAATTATGAACCATCTGATTCAAATACATTACACCAGGCCCTGTAATTACGAGCAGTCAGAAAAAAAATATTTTACACATGGCCTTGTAGCTGTGAGCCATCTGATTAAAATACTTTACACATGGCCCTGTAATTATGAGCCATCTGATTCAAATACTTTACACATCACCCTGTAATTATGAGTGATCTGATTTATATCCTTTACACATGGCCCTGTAATTATGAGCCATCTGACTAAAATACTTTATACATGGCACTGTAATTATGAGCCATCAGATTCAAATCCTTTTCACATGGCCCTGTAATTATAAGCCATCTGATTTTTTAAAAAAATTACACATGGCACTGTAATTATGAACCATCTGATTCAAATACTTTACACCAGGCACTGTAATCATTAGCCATTGGATTCAAATCCTTTACACCAGGCACTGTAATTATGAGCCATCTGATTTAAAAAAATTTTACACATGGCCCTGTAATTATGAACCATCTGATTCAAATACTTTACACATGGCCCTTTAATTATAAACCATCTGATTTAAATACTTTACACATGGCCCTGTAGCTGTGAACTGTCTGAGGAACCCTAACTTAGATTAAGATGCCGAACATGAGCTATTGTAATTTAATGTAAATTAAATTTAATAATGAGAACAATTCATGCAATTCACACCTTCATGGCTAACAAAAATAAAATTTATATTGGTTTAGAAAATTTTTTTTAGTTCACTGTATTAACCTGACATCATTTTGTGTTTTGCATCCCTCACATTATAACATCATATGTCAGCGTTTTCTCAAGGGATGGCATCAAATAACATCCATTGATATAAACAAATTGCAAGAAGGCAGTATTTTTGCTGTTTCTTCTCCAGACCGATGTCTGTAAATTCTCTGCGCCAAAAAAGTCTGGATAAGCCGAGACTGCTTAGAAATACATAGTAACCACCATTGAATATTCATGTACCAAGTTTACCAGATGACATCATGTGCATATTGTACACCCCGACAGTGGTCATCATTGCATCTCATTGAATGCTAAGACCTATTTTCAGCTGAAACATTCCCATGTTTCTTTTCCCATGTATGAATTTAGTTCAACAATTCCATAATGGTATAACATTCTTTTGACATGTTTCTAGTTTTATAACAGACTTAGTTGTCCTCCATTTTCGGGAAATTTCCACCATTTTGTGCTGTACATTGTATCTCACAAAATATAATTTGTGCCTAGAATTTCTGAGTTTGATCTTGCTGGAAAACCACAAGCTGTTGCAAATGTGGCAAATGGTTTCATGATCATTGTTCTCAGCATGCATCAAACTCTGCATAATGCCCTAGATTTTTGTATGTAAGCTGGATGGCCTAATCCATTATGCCCTAGATTTTTGGATGTAAGCTGAATGGCCTAATCCATTATGCCCTAGATTTTTGGATGTAAGCTGGATGGCCTAATCCATTATGCCCTTGATTTATGGATGTAAGCTGGATGGCCTAATCCATTATGCCCTAGATTTTTGGATGTAAGCTGAATGGCCTAATCCATTATGCCCTAGATTTTTGGATGTAAGCTGGATGGCCTAATCCATTATGCCCTAGAGTTATTACATGCAAACTGGATAACATATACCACTGTATCTTATAGCTAATATTAACGGTGATATATATATATATATATATATATATATATATATATATATATATATATGTATATATATTCAGGCTGATGTTATATTTGGGTAATTTTCATACAAAATGTACCTCTAGGATTCCACTGCAATTTTACTGTGGTTGGATGAAAAAACTTGATCACTGTTCAGAAATGGAGGCATAATTTTCAGATAAAACGTTTAAACGACTGACCATTTTTTTCTGATTTAACAATTCCAATGGTTTTCTCAAGATTAAAAAATGTGTCCTTCACCATAAAACTATGTGGAAATATTACAAAAGGAGGAGGAGGAGGTTGGAGCAAAACCTGATGACCTATTATTCATACTTAAGAGGGACATATGTTCACACGAGAATAGATTCACAATTATTGTAAACAGTTGATACCTAGAATAGTAATGAATCTGGATGATACTTTGAGAATTGGAATAAATCTGCATCACTATTTTGGACATAGTCTCAGAATAGAATTGAATCTGGGTGAATAATTTGGACATAGTCTCAGAATAGAATTGAATCTGTGTGAATATTTTGGAAATAGTCTCAGAATAGAATTGAATCTGGGTGAATATTTTGGAAATAGTCTCAGAATAGAATTGAATCTGGGTGAATAATTTGGACATAGTCTCAGAATAGAATTGAATCTGGGTGAATAATTTGGACATAGTCTCAGAATAGAATTGAATCTGGGTGAATAATTTGGACATAGTATCAGAATAGATATGAATCTGGGTGAATAATTTGGACATAGTCTCAGAATAGAATTGAATCTGGGTGAATAATTTGGACATAGTATCAGAATAGATATGAATCTGGGTGAATATTTTGGACATAGTCTCAGAACAGAATTGAATCTGGGTGAAGAATTTGGACATACTCTCAGAAAAGAATTGAATCTGGGTGAATAATTTGGACATAGCCTCAGAAAAGAATTGAATCTGGGTGAATAATTTGCACATAGTCTCAGAAAAGAATTGAATCTGGGTGAATAATTTGGACATAGTCTCAGAATAGAATTGAATCTGGGTGAAGAATTTGGACATAGTCTCAGAATAGAATTGAATCTGGGTGAATAATTTGGACATAGCCTCAGAAAAGAATTGAATCTGGGTGAATAATTTGGACAGTCTCAGAAAAGAATTGAATCTGGGTGAATAATTTGGGCAGTCTCAGAAAAGAATTGAATCTGGGTGAAGAATTTGGACATAGCCTCAGAAAAGAATTGAATCTGGGTGAATAATTTGGACATAGCCTCAGAAAAGAATTGAATCTGGGTGAATAATTTGGACATAGTCTCAGAATAGAATTGAATCTGGGTGAATAATTTGGACATAATTTCAGAATTAGAGTACCCATAACTTGTTCCAAAGCCAACATGCATGATGACCTTATTATGACCATTATTACATTGAAATTATTAACACAAGGTCAAGTGTAGTCGACTAAGTTTGAACTCTAAGAGCTTTATATTAAAAGTCATTCATCACTATAATAATAGTCTTTTTGCCTTTGAAGTACAGTTTAAATTTATTTGGAATTAGCTACACACTAGTGTACAATTTAAAGTCTTTATAAGTAGCTACACACTAAGTATACAGTTCAAGTCATTTAGAAGTAGTTACACACTAGTATAAAGTTTAAAGTCATTTAGAAGTAGCTACACACTAGAATAAAGTTTCAAGTCATTTAGAAGTAGCTGAACACTAGTATAAAGTTTCAAGTCATTTAGAAGTAGCTACACACTAGAATAAAGTTTCAAGTCATTTAGAAGTAGCTACACACTAGAATAAAGTTTCAAGTCATTTAGAAGTAGCTGAACACTAGTATAAAGTCTAAAGTCATTTAAAATAGCTACACACTAGTGTAAAGTTTAAAGTCATTTAAAAGTAGCTACACACTAGTATAAAGTTTAAGTCATTTAAAAGTAGCTACACACTAGTATAAAGTTTAAGTCATTTAAAAGTAGCTACACACTAGTATAAAGTTTAAAGTCATTTAAAAGTAGCTACACACTAGTATACAGTTTAAAGCCATTTAAAAGTAGCTACACCCTAGTAATACAGTTTAAAGGCATTTAAAAGTAGCTACACCCTAGTATGCAATATAAAGGCATTTAAAAGTAGCAACACCCTAGTATACAGTGTAAAGTCATTTAAAAGTAGCTACACCCTAGTATACAATATAAAGGCATTTAAAAGTAGCTACACACTAGTATAGTTTAAAGGCATTTAAAAGTACTACATGCTAATGTACAGTTTAAAGGCATTTAAAAGTACTACACGCTAATGTACAGTTTAAAGGCATTTAAAAGTACTACACGCTAATGTACCGTAAGGCATTTAAAAGTAATACACGCTAATGTACAGTTTAAAGGCATTTAAAAGTATCTATACCCTAGTATACAGTTTAAAGGCATTTAAAAGTAGCTACACACAAGTGTAATTCTTTGGGAATATTCTAAGCCTGATTCATTGGTTTCTCAGCTAGTTTTCATTTGGGGTATATCTAAATATGCCCAGGTCACAGACACAGGGCTTTTAAATTCATTTTGCTTGTCTGGGTCACAACATTATGGCTCCAGGACAGGCATGTACAGGTCATGGGTGGACACTGGGACACACATTGGTACTGGAACAATGCCTAGACTGATACAAACATCCCCAGGGCAATATAAGCTATTTAAAGATAATTGTATTAGAGCAGCCTTTAGTAATGTCAAGGTCATCTTCAAAGGACAAACAACAACAACAATGTTAGAGTGTCAGGCAGTAGACAGTGATGTGCATTTATTAAATAAATCTGTTAAAACATGTAATGCACACTTGCTTGTAAGTTAATCGAACTGCAAACTGAACAGACCCAGATAGCCATCAGATAACGCACAACAATGCACATACAAGCTCAAGTCAACATATGGATTGTATAATCTTTGTAAATGTACAGTTTACATTTATTCCAGCTTAAGGAAACTATTGCTAATTGATTTTTGTTGGAAAAAAATCCTATGTTATTTCTAAAAGGGATGTCCAGCATTTTTCTGATGAGTTTATAACATTTATGTAGGAAGAGATGAAACGATTATGAGAACTGACCACACCCATAGAAGGAAAGGCCATCCAGGTATAGTGACCTAAACTTTAGTGGAAAAACTTTCCGGGACTGTAATTGTAAAATCTGTTTACAGTAAATCACTTTATGCAATAGCAGGTCATTATCCAATTCTTATAATGTATTTAGAAAAAACATATGAACAACTTAGCAAATAAAATTTTAGATTATAAAAATAATATTTTCTCTATACATAGAAAGAGTATCAAGCTTGACAGGAAATTATTTGTTGATTTAATAAGAGACAAACTGTGCCATTTTATTTTGATTTATTTCTATGATATGACATACTTTAAGTAAATTGGTAGTCCATGTAATTATGTACGAGACAACTATTATATGTTGAACTTGACAAGTATTTATAAAGTTTGATAAAGTTCTCACATGACATGGCTCCAAAACAAAATGTAATGACAAGAACACACAAGCATGACCATTTTAAAGCTAAGAAATAAGCATAAATACATTTCATTTACAGTAGCAAAGTACATACACACACACATGCGCACACACGCACACATATAGCAGTGGAACTTGCAATAATAACAACACAGTAAGCTACATATTAAGTGTAACCCAAATTATTGTTTGATTGGTCTTAAACATGAATAAAGAAAGTTGCTAGTTTCCTTCTGCTTGAATTGCAATCTACACACAATACACAAGGTATAGGCCAATCAGAGCTTGTATCTGTTTTGTTGCTCAGTATACATAACTGTCATAATATCACCTGTGATGCTGAAAGTACAATTGTTTTCATAAACATCCTGATATAGATATTTTTTAAAATTTCACATTTAATAATCTTCAACAAAGCCCCACCTCAGAATATGCCTCTAAGATGTTACATGTATACAGGGCCTGCGCCAGACCCAGCCAGACTATCTGGCGCCCTAGGCAAGGTTAGATTCTGGCGCCCCCCCACCCCCACCCCCTGGAAAATATCAATTTCAAAATTATAAACAATAATTTTTTTTTTTAAATGCACCCCCTGAAATCAGCGCCCTAGGCGGCTGCCTAGTTTGCCTATATGGTAGCGCCAGCCCTGCGTGTATAAATAAATGGTACACAGTCATGCTGAAGTAAAGTGGTTGGGGAGGTTTATTCAGCTAATTGTCATACAGACAATTAAAAGGAAAGGTGGTCTGGTATATATATAACCAACATTTCACCTATTGCTTAATTGCTTGATAATAGCTAGAATGATGTGTTAAGACCTTTGATGACTGCTGTGGGAGAGCCCATTATGCTAATTTGCAAAGGTAAACTTAACAAAGGGGGGAGAAAAAAAACAGATTCGTTTTCAGTAATAGATAAATAAAAAAAAAGATGCATGTTGAAGAACAAATGTGATTACACATCATGTTTACAAACAGCAGTAATGTTTCTTTGAAGTCAGATTTGTGATTCCACAGGTGAATGATTCTATCAGTTGAAGGGAAAATTAATGATAACACCCTCCCTTACTTCCAATTAGCACAAGGTAACTAACTCTTTTGCAGTTCACAACATGACCCCTCAGTGACTCTTCTATTTTTTCTATACTATATGTGCACTTCCCCATTTCAAGTAAGAGATTCACTTTTTAAGGCAAAATGCCTATACATATTTACAAGGATTGAATAAGACATCAGCAAATAAAGCACTCAAAGTCCAGCAAAACTAAATTTCAGAATTCCTGGATGATGGAGTTTTACTTTGTGAAGCAAATTAGCAATAGATAGCATCTAATTCTTTGCTCAAACAACTTATCAACATATGACTTACTGGAGTGTACAACATTCATCAAAATAGTTGGACCATCTGTATATAACCAAGGGACAAACCAGAACACATTCAACTGCATTAAGGCTTTGAGGGACAACTGGGGTATTTAGGATAAAGTATGGGGTTGTTATAGGACACACAGTACTAATTATATGGAAAAATGGGAACCAACCTGGAAATGGGTGACATAAAATAGAGTATATATGGGTTTGGCTGACCATAATTGGTTAATAATGTAAGTTATGTTTTAGAAAAAAAGAATCTTTTGAGTGTTTATCCTAGTTGTAAGTTAACAAAATAGAGACATTGTTTTATTGGTGGAATTTCAGTCATTTAACAGTCTTGAGTTTGGAACACTCATTACTAAAATTAGCACCTGACTCTTTGGTGCAGGATTGAAAGTACATGTTTCAAACACATGCAGGTCTAGAAAATGCTGTGACTCATATCCTTTCCTCTACAAAGAAGCCGACTTCCAGGTTTAATCTATACTGATAAATATAGGTTTGATCATGAGCACTCAAAAATTTTAAGTTAATGAATTTCAAATATCATCGTGTTTGCATAGGTTTACTGTGGTAACTGAATTAGTACCGTGAGTTTTATAGATATTGAAATACATAATGAAAGCAGCCCTAAAGCTGTCCTTTATATATGTATAATTATTCTACCTATATTAGACTAAATATTAGATGGTATAGACCTTTATATAGTTTAAAGAAATGTAATTGTATCCACAGCAACCAGGGAGTCCCCATGACTGCCCCATATGAACTTGAAAATATTATATCCCCACCCCAACCCCATTGCCCCAGTGAAATGGTAAGTCCCAAATTAGTTGTATATTTTTTTCTATAGAGACAAGTATATCTTGTGGTCAAACTGTATCGGGTACAATTCTGACAATGCCAACATTCAAGATTCATACAGAAAATCAAGCAGGCATGTTTGAACAACAGATTAATCCAGTCTCTGATGTGTGCAGAGAGAAACACAACTGACACTTGCATTACCTTCAAACACCATACTGATTTACTGAGAGCAGCAAAGAATCCATCAAATTAAGCCATTATTTTGCCATCCAATGGATTTTACAGGCAGAAAATTGTGTGTATATGTTTTTATTTAATGTCAGTGTGATTGTGATTATGTGATTGTTTGCACACATGTGTATGTGTATGTTGATGATAGTTGACAATGCTAAATGTGCCTGCCATTTTGTTCCTTTTAAGTGTATTAAATACTTTAAAGAAAACAAACAAATTATTTTCTGTTATTCAGATTTGAATTTACATTCATTTAATATAGGCTTATATGGAAAGATAGCCCATTCTCAAGTCACTTTTTATGTAATGCACTCTGACCACACTTGGGTCCTTAAAACACACATTTTGAGTCTCAAAACCCATCAGCACTGTAAGGGAATATTAACTTTATGATGGCAGATCTGGGTATGTGCAGCTTGAAGTAGGACTTGTCTTTCATGTCAGTATATATACGTTTTATGGCACCATAATTCAATAAATACGTATCTTTAATTCACTTAATATGTATCACTGGCTACTGGTTAATGTTGTTCAAATATTATTAGATTCCAGTAATTTAATTATCTTTCCCAGCGCTGTTTATAAAAGTCTGTTTACACTGTATTTACTGGTACCTTAGAAGTGTGTACCCCAGTGTCAACTCTTGACCTGGACTTATCTACCTTGAGGCCTAATCCGTTACTAAACTGTATAATTGTTGTCAACAAATATTTGCTGATGACAACATTTGATTGTAGCATGTTTACTTCTTGTATACCATCTTATTTACCCAGCCAAAGTACAGTTACATAACAAAATAATCAGAATAATCAATTTGGACATGATTTGGCCAGTTCAACCTGGTTAAAATGTGCATGCCACTTTGTACTGTATGATCAATACTGAATATTGCTTACATGTACATAAGCAAAAAGAAAAACATTTATCAAATACAACTGCATCATAGAAATGAGCATATGTATTGTAAATAAATACAACCACAGAAATTTGCTTTTCTCATCTTGCAGTTTGTTTTAATTTAATGGCCACATTTTTTATTTGAAATCTTTAACATAATCAAAGTAATATGACAACTGACCAGTGGCCTAAGTGGTTAGAGCATCTGCCTCATGTGTGACAACACAGGTTTGGTTGGCCTGGTGTCAGGATAATGTGACTGGTGGGATGATGCCGTAATGCTAGTCATCACTACAAACTGCCACACTGCAGACATCATAATGATTATGACTGATAAATTGTTAAAGATACATTAAATATTCAAATCACACACACACACACACACACACTCATGCCAATTAGAGTTCTTTTAGAAACAGAAAAAATAAGCTAAGATTTGGATAGGTGAAGTGAGAGCCACTATGGAGATATGTATTTGTCATAATGAGATCTAATCTAATCTGTGTGATTAAAGGATTATCAAAGGCATTTTGTAGTCACAGCCTACATAATTAACTGTTGATCAAAAATCAGTGGTGATTTAATTGATGGGTGCTGAAAAATAATAACATACTGGCACAGTTGCAAACAGAATCCAGGTCAGGAGAGTTTGCCTTTATAAAGTTTTGTTTACAAGGTTACTGTGATAGATACAAAATCACCATTCATCACACCTTTGTTAGGAAAGCAGGGGCGGATTAAGGCTCACTGGTGCCCTAAGCACTGACAAATCTTGGTGCCGCCCTCCTTTCCACGTACACCTGGGAAGATACCCCTAGGGTGCATCATGATCAAGAAACAGAACATTATGATCAATTTGCACTAGTTTTATCAATTTTTTTTACAAATCTTCATTCGTTTTTTTTTCTTCTTTTCACCCTTTTCTCAACTTTGTGGTGCCCCTTTTGGCCCTGGTGCCCTAAGCATGTGTTTATCTGCTTAATGGTTAATATGCCCCTGTACGAAAGGTAATATATAGTTACTATACATATGCAGTCAGATGTATCATTATTTAACACAGTTAATGCAGATACTTCCATTCAGAGTTCAGCTTTTATTACTGGAATTATATGATCCTTAGAATTAATTATCCATATGACATCTATGTCTTCAGTTGGTCCTGATGATCAACATTTTATTGGACAATCAACATTTTATTGGACAATCAACATTTTACTGGACAATTAACATTTTACTGGACAATTAACATTTTACTGGACAATGAACATTTTACTGGACAATCAACATTTTACTAAACAATCAACATTTTACTGGACAATTAACATTTTATTAACATTTTACTAGACAATTAACATTTTACTGGACAATTAACATTTTATTAATATTTTACTGGACAATTAACATTTTACTGGACAATCAACATTTTAATGGACAATCAACATTTTACTGGATAATCAACATTTTACTGGACAATTAACATTTTACTGGACAATCAACATTTTACTGGATAATCAACATTTTACTGGACAATCAGCATTTTACTGGACAATTAACATTTTATGACATTTATATAGTGTCAGCAAGGTGACTGACATTAAACCAGCATACCAAGCTGAACATGTCATACTATACTGACTAATACCTTTTCTAGTGATAGTACCAGTATGCAGACATTGTTTGACTTTGATTGAAATTTGGCAGTTTGTTTATTGTTTGATATCCTGGAACCAGACCATACCAAAAGATAAAAGTATGAGTTCCAGTATCCAACCACCCCACCTCCAATACATCTACCACAATTACAAACAATTTTGCTCTATATGCACTGAAGATCTACAGTAGTGAAAGCCTATTAGTGGTAAAACAGTATCCATTTAGGACAGCTATAGTATTCCAAAACCATTAGAGGTAAACAGGCCTTCATTTAGAAGAGCTAGTAGTAAACGGACATTATAAGAACTAAAGGTGGTGATCTACAGTTTCAAAATTTTCATAGGGTTAGAATTTTAAAGAAAACGAATTTCTCTGTGTTTCATCACTGGTTATACTAGCTCTTAAAAAATACCTTGTATATCTTAGGTATTGCTCAAAGAACCTTTAATTCCCTTTATTTTGGTATATGATTGATGCATGTAATATGTGTTATAGAGTATACGGCTTGGCCTTACTCCAGATGTGGACCTTTCAAAAAAACTGCTAGCTCCATTTGGTCATTTTTACTTTCTGGATTTCAGAGGCAAACTGTATAAAAATAAGGGCCAGTAACCTTTTTTTTACATTTTATATATTTGATAATTCTTTCATTGCACTTTTAGAAGCTGATATTGTCTAATTGGGCAAAATTCATTTTCCCAATTTTAATTGGTGCTAAAGATAGTGTACTTTAGACTAAATCAGGCTGATTTGTTTAGCACAAGGGAGCAGTCATTTTAGTCAATAGTGTGCTTAGATCATGTACAATTTCCAAAAGATCAATATCCAAAGAAATGTCAGCCACATTACATCAAAGTAGCATAGAAGTCTGCAAACACTCTCTTAACTGTGCATGTTTCAAGCACTAACAACTTCACCTTACATACATCACTGTATTAAAAGTACATAATAACTGATGATTGTCCCCACAGTAGCTGTAGTCCATTAGAGGCAAAATGATCTCCATTTAGAAGAACTTCAATAGTCAAAGACTATTACAGGTAAAACAGCCTCCATTTAGGAAAGCTGCAATTTTTAGATGGTTAACAGTAATGCAGACTGAGACTCCAGTCTTCTTATTTTCATATTTTGTGCTCATGAATTTTTCTGATCAGTTTAAATAAACACTATAACAAACATGATGTATGTTTACCCCAAATAAACTTAGGCAAAGAGAAATTAGTTGCATGTCTTCAAGTATTGACTGGGTCAAGTCATAATATTTAGATAACCACAACAGAGAAAGAAATACTTTATATTAACCAAGAAACATATGCACAAATTTTTCATCACATTTCTAAATATAGTTTGATGAACTTTGACATGAGCATCCATGCATAGGAGACTTCCAGAATTGGACAAAAAATGCTGATGTTTGATAAAAGACAGTCATCAGACGAACTATAAAACATTTGTTAGGCAATCAGCAGGTTTGGAGAAATTTCACCAGATAACATACTACTGTCCCAGCTTTCTTGGTCAGCTACTCTTGCTTTGGCTATTAAGAAGGTAGTGTTTAGGTGAGTGATCTCAGGCCCACATAGGTCTCTTGCTAATTAAAGACAAGTACAGCCAAAGTTAAACTTTTCTCATTATGTATTAACCTTTTCTAACAGTTGTCTTACAAAATCATGGAGTATTACTACAATTTCTTCTTCACCAGAGAAAGCATGTGCTACTATGTTTTGCATACCTATGGTAATAAGTGTTGATTTTACTCTCTTAATAAATACATACTGGTATTAAAGAAGTAATTTTAATTTGCATTTTTATTTTCTGTCAACTGATTTACTGATCTGAAAGCAATAGTACAAAGTTAGGCCCTGTCCATGCTTTTCTTCCATTCTCTTTTGGGGGCCCCAAGTGGCCAAGTGGTCTAAAGCGCTCTCCATTACGGATCACTGCCATCTCACCTCTGTCTGCATGGGTTCAAGTCTCGGATTTAGCCAATGTGGTATGTGAGAAAGCTTGCCAGTAGCTTCTCGAGGGTCGGTGGTTCTTTCCGGGGATTTCCCGGGTTCTTCCTCCACCATTAATACCAGCTGCCATGTATAGCCTATTGTGTGCTGAAAAATGGCATTAAACCCTACAACAACAACAACAACCATTCTCTTTTGCTAATATGGGGTATTGTTAGATTTTCCATTGCTTCAAATATATCTTAAAACTAGGTTTTAATCTAGAGCAAATATGGGCTTTAGGATGTTTAATATATATCATATTTGTGAAAGACCAATTTAGAAAACAAGAGGATGGATCTCTGTTTTATGTTAGTTTGAATGTAATTTTTATTGAAGACTAATGTTGATTTTACTCATTGTGAAACTATTGCAATGTTTGAAACAATAACTGTTTATTCATATGAATATAATATGTATCTCTTCATGGGAGAGGTAAAAGAAGGGAGATCACAACCCATTCATGAGGCATTAGACTTTGCAGGTGGTCAGCCCTTCCTGATGAAGGTTGACGTGTTTACATCGAGGCATAAAAATTGTTACCTTAATGGAAGACAAACATGTTTCTTTAAATCTTGGGTAGATTAAAATCTTGTTCGAAACTTCTTGTTGCAGTGGAAAATGTTTAAATTACCCAGAGTTCAGACGCATCCATGGAGGTTATCCAAAATCTGCATGTTTGGGAAATCTACAGGTGTTTTGAAGACTATAGGAATAATTCAAAGCAACAAGGATCCGAAAAATCAGGATTTTCTATATAATCTATGTGAGTGTCCATTTGTGTTGATTCCTGGAATTACTACAAGTATGAATTTAATGAACCAATAAAAAATATTTTATATGTAAGGACAAGCAGTTCTTGTTTTAGCATTTTATTGGTATCAACTTTTGTACCTTTGAGACTATTTATGTTTTTTTTAGCACTTAAAATAATTTGGATGGAAAATAGGGTCATCTTGTCTTTACAAATAAAATATTTTTGACTGGGTCTTTGTAGCAATATCATGAAATCCATGCAAATTCACACTCAGCAAATTATGTGTCACCTTGCATCCATGCCAAAGTATCAAAGTATATAACATTTCTTATTTGAATAAGCAAATCACACCATAGCCCCTTGTGAACTAAAGACCTTACAGTTAGAATACATTGCGATAAAAAGCATTTATGTTGACATATAAAAATGTTTTATCTTTTCTAGGGCCCAGTATTTAGCACATGGTACAGTATGCTTGATAGTACATTCAGAATGGCCAAATTTGGAAATTTAAAAATGGTATTTTTTGATCAGGTAAGTTAGTATTCCTTTTATTGTATTGTTACATGTTTAGGCTCTTACAAAACATAACAAGAAACAAGTGAAGACAACAAGCTTTGTAAAATTTAAACAATAATTTATTTTCCTAGAAAAACAAGGTAAAAATGAGACAAAGAATTTATGGTTTTACGAGACAAATCAAAAAGAATCAAGGAATTAAAAAATAGAAGTCCTAGTAATAAACAGTCCTTATGAAACTGAGTTCCAATCCCAATGAAATCCAAAATGAAGGCAATGATGTATGCTGTGGTCAGCATCATATGGATGTGTCAACAGATCTTTGTTGAATCGCAGAAAATAATATTCCAGTGTTTGAATTCTGTGTAAATTTTGAAACTGTCCTTGTCCAAGAATTAATTTAGAGCACAAGTATTTCCAGGGAAAAATAAAATAAATAATCTCTTGGAATCCAAATAATTTGAAGAAAACAAAATAATTAGCCCCAAAAACTGGTCACAATATAAAACACTTGGACTTCTCCAGTGTTAAGGCACAGAATGACTATTCTTTCTCGAAACATGAATATTAAGTCTAAGTAAGATGCAAGAGAGATGCCTGGATATGGGTCAATCCACTGGAAAAACCTAATTGATACATGTTATTTATCACATACTCCAAGTATGGCCTTGATTTCACTTTATAAATCTTACTCTGATAAAGAATCAGAAAAACAAAAGTTGTTTACTACAACTCTTACTGGTTCTGAATCAAGGTCAGGAACTAGGTCAGAATTAAATGCAAAGTTTCTATAAAGTTGTTTATGTCAAAAATAAAATAAATCAGAACTGAACTCTATCGCAGTAAATAAAGTTGCATTACAATAGCAAGTAATGGAATAAAAAAAATTATAACTTACAAACAAACAATTAAATATAATCAAATATAAGTTAAATCAAAAATACATCACAGTATGATCAAATATAGACTTTCATCACTTATAGTAAAAGAACTATAGTAACCAAATGGATATTTATAGCTCACTTTGCCATAATAACCAAATGAATATTTTTAGCATTCTTTACCATCATTAATTAAATGGATATGTTAGCCTTACTTTGCCATCATTAATTAAATGGATATGTTAGCCTTACTTTGCCATCATTAATTAAATGGATATCTTAGCCTTACTTTGCCATCATTAATTAAATGGATATCTTAGCCTTACTTTGCCATCATTAATTAAATGGATATCTTAGCCTTACTTTGCCATCATTAATTAAATGGATATCTTAGCCTTACTTTGCCATCATTAATTAAATGGATATGTTAGCCTTATTTTGCCATCATTAATGAAATGGATATCTTAGCCTTACTTTACTATCATTAATTAAATGGATATATTAGCCTTACTTTGCCATCATTAATGAAATGGATATCTTAGCCTTACTTTGCCATCATTAATTAAATGGATATCTTAGCCTTACTTTACTATCATTAATTAAATGGATATGTTAGCCTTACTTTGCCATCATTAATTAAATGGATATCTTAGCCTTACTTTGCCATCATTAATTAAATGGATATCTTAGCCTTACTTTGCCATCATTAATTAAATGGATATCTTAGCCTTACTTTGCCATCATTAATTAAATGGATATCTTAGCCTTACTTTGCCATCATTAATTAAATGGATATCTTAGCCTTACTTTGCCATCATTAATTAAATGGATATCTTAGCCTTACTTTGCCATCATTAATTAAATGGATATGTTAGCCTTATTTTGCCATCATTAATGAAATGGATATCTTAGCCTTACTTTACTATCATTAATTAAATGGATATATTAGCCTTACTTTGCCATCATTAAATAAATGGATATCTTAGCCTTACTTTGCCATCATTAAATAAATGGATATATTAGCCTTACTTTGCCATCATTAAATAAATGGATATCTTAGCCTTACTTTGCCATCATTAATTAAATGGATATCTTAGCCTTACTTTGCCATCATTAATTAAATGGATACGTTAGCCTTACTTTGCTATCATTGATTAAATGGATATCTTAGCCTTACTTTGCTATCATTGATTAAATGGATATGTTAGCCTTACTTTGCCATCATTAATTAAATGGATATCTTAGCCTTACTTTGCTATCATTAATTAAATGGACATCTTAGCCTTATTTTGCCATCATTAATGAAATGGATATCTTAGCCTTACTTTACTATCATTAATTAAATGGATATATTAGCCTTACTTTGCCATCATTAAATAAATGGATATCTTAGCCTTACTTTGCCATCATTAAATAAATGGATATATTAGCCTTACTTTGCCATCATTAATGAAATGGATATCTTAGCCTTACTTTGCCATCATTAATTAAATGGATATATTAGCCTTACTTTGCCATCATTAATTAAATGGATATGTTAGCCTTACTTTGCCATCATTAATTAAATGGATATGTTAGCCTTACTTTGCCATCATTAATTAAATGGATATGTTAGCCTTACTTTGCCATCATTAATTAAATGGATATCTTAGCCTTACTTTGCCATCATTAATTAAATGGATATCTTAGCCTTACTTTGCTATCATTGATTAAATGGATATCTTAGCCTTATTTTGCCATCATTAATGAAATGGATGTCTTAGCCTTACTTTATGATCATTAATTAAATGGATATGTTAGCCTTACTTTGCCATCATTAATTAAATGGATATCTTAGCCTTACTTTACTATCATTAATTAAATGGATATGTTAGCCTTACTTTGCCATCATTAATTAAATGGACATCTTAGCCTTATTTTGCCATCATTAATTAAATGGATATGTTAGCCTTACTTTGCCATCATTAATTAAATGGATATCTTAGCCTTACTTTGCCATCATTAATTAAATGGATATCTTAGCCTTACTTTGCCATCATTAATTAAATGGATATCTTAGCCTTACTTTGCCATCATTAATTAAATGGATATGTTAGCCTTATTTTGCCATCATTAATGAAATGGATATCTTAGCCTTACTTTACTATCATTAATTAAATGGATATATTAGCCTTACTTTGCCATCATTAATGAAATGGATATCTTAGCCTTACTTTGCCATCATTAATTAAATGGATATCTTAGCCTTACTTTACTATCATTAATTAAATGGATATGTTAGCCTTACTTTGCCATCATTAATTAAATGGATATGTTAGCCTTACTTTGCCATCATTAATTAAATGGATATCTTAGCCTTACTTTGCCATCATTAATTAAATGGATATCTTAGCCTTACTTTGCCATCATTAATTAAATGGATATCTTAGCCTTACTTTGCCATCATTAATTAAATGGATATCTTAGCCTTACTTTGCCATCATTAATTAAATGGATATCTTAGCCTTACTTTGCCATCATTAATTAAATGGATATGTTAGCCTTATTTTGCCATCATTAATGAAATGGATATCTTAGCCTTACTTTACTATCATTAATTAAATGGATATATTAGCCTTACTTTGCCATCATTAAATAAATGGATATCTTAGCCTTACTTTGCCATCATTAAATAAATGGATATATTAGCCTTACTTTGCCATCATTAAATAAATGGATATCTTAGCCTTACTTTGCCATCATTAATTAAATGGATATCTTAGCCTTACTTTGCCATCATTAATTAAATGGATACGTTAGCCTTACTTTGCTATCATTGATTAAATGGATATCTTAGCCTTACTTTGCTATCATTGATTAAATGGATATGTTAGCCTTACTTTGCCATCATTAATTAAATGGATATCTTAGCCTTACTTTGCTATCATTAATTAAATGGACATCTTAGCCTTATTTTGCCATCATTAATGAAATGGATATCTTAGCCTTACTTTACTATCATTAATTAAATGGATATATTAGCCTTACTTTGCCATCATTAAATAAATGGATATCTTAGCCTTACTTTGCCATCATTAAATAAATGGATATATTAGCCTTACTTTGCCATCATTAATGAAATGGATATCTTAGCCTTACTTTGCCATCATTAATTAAATGGATATATTAGCCTTACTTTGCCATCATTAATTAAATGGATATGTTAGCCTTACTTTGCCATCATTAATTAAATGGATATGTTAGCCTTACTTTGCCATCATTAATTAAATGGATATGTTAGCCTTACTTTGCCATCATTAATTAAATGGATATCTTAGCCTTACTTTGCCATCATTAATTAAATGGATATCTTAGCCTTACTTTGCTATCATTGATTAAATGGATATCTTAGCCTTATTTTGCCATCATTAATGAAATGGATGTCTTAGCCTTACTTTATGATCATTAATTAAATGGATATGTTAGCCTTACTTTGCCATCATTAATTAAATGGATATCTTAGCCTTACTTTACTATCATTAATTAAATGGATATGTTAGCCTTACTTTGCCATCATTAATTAAATGGACATCTTAGCCTTATTTTGCCATCATTAATTAAATGGATATGTTAGCCTTACTTTGCCATCATTAATTAAATGGATATCTTAGCCTTACTTTGCTATCATTGATTAAATGGATATCTTAGCCTTATTTTGCCATCATTAATGAAATGGATATCTTAGCCTTACTTTATGATCATTAATTAAATGGATATGTTAGCCTTACTTTGCCATCATTAATTAAATGGATATCTTAGCCTTACTTTGCGATCATTAATTAAATGGATATCTTAGCCTTACTTTGCCATCATTAATTAAATGGATATCTTAGCCTTACTTTGCCATCATTAATTAAATGAACATCTTAGCCTTATTTTGCCATCATTAATTAAATGGATATGTTAGCCTTACTTTGCCATCATTAATTAAATGGATATCTTAGCCTTACTTTGCCATCATTAATTAAATGGACATCTTAGCCTTATTTTGCCATCATTAATTAAATGGATATCTTAGCCTTACTTTGCCATCATTAATTAAATGGATATCTTAGCCTTACTTTGCCATCATTAATTAAATGGACATCTTAGCCTTATTTTGCCATCATTAATTAAATGGATATGTTAGCCTTACTTTGCCATCATTAATTAAATGGATATGTTAGCCTTACTTTGCCATCATTAATTAAATGGATATCTTAGCCTTACTTTGCTATCATTAATTAAATGGATATCTTAGCCTTACTTTGCTATCATTAATTAAATGGATATGTTCACTTTGCCATCATAACCATTATTTTTTATTCATTTTGCTATAGGTCATTTATGAGCCTTTGCTACAGCCCAACATCCAATTGCACTTTGTTCATCAGTAATTATTTGTTATCACTTAAAAGATTTTATCTCTAAATAGACTGTGGTCAAATATTGTATGACAGATTACATTGTATGACACATATTACATTGTATGAGAGATTACATTGTATGAGAGATGACATTGTATGAGATGATGACAGATTACATTGTAGAGATGACATTGTATGAGAGATGACATTGTATGAGAGATGACATTGTATGACACATATTACATTGTATGAGAGCTTACATTGTATTAGAGATGACATTGTATGAGAGATTACATTGTATGACATATTACATTGTATAACAGATATGTCTAATTTTTATATCAATATGGATATGTCTAATTTTTATATCAATATGGATATGTCTAATTTTTATATCACTATGGATATGTCTAATTTTTATATCAATACAGATAAGTATAATTTTTATATCAATATGAATATGTCTATGTTAAATTTCCTAGAGATCCAAGGTAGCTCATCTGGTACAGAGTCTACTTGTGATCCAACATTATGGGATCAGTACCCACCCAGTTCAGCCCAAAATGGCTTCCGCAGTGTGAAAGACAATTAGCTCCCATTTCCTCTGTATAATAAAGCCAGTAATGTTAAAAGTGGCCAAAAGTTCTAAGTAGTTTTAAAAAATTTAAAAAATCTCCTATGGTAGACAAAAGCACACATCAGGGTAGGGAGCCAGGGATACTGGCAGTAAAAACAATCTGCACACAAACACATACATCATGGTATGGAACTAAGGATGCTGAAAGATAAAACAATTTGAAGATGAAAATGCAGTTTCCAGACCACTTTGTCAGGAAAATTTAATGTCTCACCATCACCCTCCAAATGACTGGAATTTTACTGTAGTTTTGTTTCTGTTTCAGGGTGTGTTTGCACCATCATTTATTCTGTTTTTCTTCATGGCCATGGCTGCAATGAAAGGAGAAAGTATGCATGAGATTAAAGACAGAATTAACAAGGTAATTTTAACATCATATTCTCAGGTTTCATACCAGTATAACTGTTACTTGACAATTTTTGGTGGGAGTTGAACAAAGATCATAATTGATACGCTTCTAATTGTTTTACTTCTTGTCATTTTTTATTTTGACTCTGGATCACAGGTGAGACATAATGATTAATTGTCCAATGGTGCTGTCATCATAGGTGTCAATTTTAAGGTTTTACATTGAGCACTTTCTCTGACACTTTTGTTTACAGTCATAACATTTGATGGGTAGTATTACTCATTATGTAGGTCACAATGATATACTTTTCAACTCAGTTTCACTGATACTGGTATGCACAGTCATGAAGCTAGGTAGGTACATTTATCTGGGATTGTATTTACTCACCACAGCATAAGTAGGTAACATTGATGAAGATTCACCCTCCAGTGATTTATATCAAGTTTCTGAATTTAGCTTAGTTTCTATGACAATTGTATAGGTAGTTATGTAACTTTATTAGTATGTATAAACATCTTGGAAGATAATACCAATTATAGTTAAATAAAAGTCACAGTTACCAACAATTTTTGCTCTTGAAACTATAAGAATTTTGGATTATGCCATAAAGGAAAATGACCATGTCACCAATGTAGTTTTAATGTATTATGGCAGCGATATCTTTGAGACTATAAAATTTGAATATTTCATTAAAAGATATATCACCATTGTCTTAAAACTCTTGGTATTTTTTGAAAGTCCAGTGTACTGTAGCAATAGATCCAGTCATATTATCTGCAAGTCAGGACCATGACAAAACTAAAGACAGCAGAAGTAAAGAATCTCACTACAAATATATCTTATATTTTAACATGTTTTAAGACTTCAGTTTCATTTTCCTTTTGTCTCCTTTTTAGGATTATTTTGCTGTGATGTATACCAATTATCAGGTAAGCAGTTCATATAACAATAAATTTGTTATTTTGATGTGTTGTATACCAATTATCAGGTAAGCATTTTATATAATGATAAATTTGTTATTTTGCTGTGTTGTATACCAATTATCAGGTAAGCAGTTTGTAAAAACTAAACTTAAGTTCAATAAACCTTAATTTTTAAAAATGTGATTGATGAGTTAGTTACACTTTTATAACAGTATACTTATTCATCATGAGCATTAAAGGAGAGACAAGAGTGAACAATAAATAGTTCAAATCATGGATTTATATAGGCATTAGCTTTGTTGATATAATACAAATAATAATTATAGTTTGGGCATAATAATAGTGATCCTTGCTCAAGCCAAACAATACATGGTAGAATCCAGTCCAGTATCTGTTGTCCTTCATGGTAATGGATGCCTAAAAAGGGTGTAGCATGGATAAGTCCCGATAAAGTCATAATTATAACTATTTACTTTCAGCATATAAATGAGGTGATGCGGTATCTGATTGGCTGACCTTGTTCCAATTTCAGATGAAGTTTTTATGTTTGGCTGACTTTATTCCCATTCCAGATGCTGTATTTATGATTGGACAACCTTCCGTCCATCCCAGATGCTTTATTATGATTGGCTGACCTTGCATCTGTCTCAGATGCTGTATTTCTGATTGGCTGACCTTGTTTCCATTCCAGATGCTGAATTTCTCATTGAATGACCTTTTTATCAGTCTGGATGCTCTATATTCTGCAAACTAATTGGTGATCTGGCTGCTCTTGTTACCACCATAGTGACTATGAATCTGTGCTAATTTTGTTTCACCTTGGTGTCTATATCAACAAGAACATTCTGTCAATTATGAATGACATATCTGCATATTGATAAAATTACAGTCCTAGAAATGTGCGCCTTTTCCCAATTTCACCCAAACAATAGCCAGATTATAAAAGCTAAGATGCAGAGTAAAATGGCAAAATCTCTGTTCACATTTTGCATTTCTAAGTAGAAAAACAAGAAAGAACTTTAAAAAATAAGAAACCTGTATTCATCATGTTAATATTATTGGAAAATAGAAACATTTTGCCTCATTGTGTTGTTTAATATGTGTTATCTGTGTGTGTGTGTGTGTGTGTGTGATTTGGATTTTAAACATAGCTTTAAAAAATATCAGTCATATCACTATGATGTCTGCTGTGTTGCAGTTTATAGTAATGTCTAGCACTGGTGCATAATGCCACAGATATGCATCATGTCCCACCCAATGACATTATCCTGACACCATGCTGACCAGTTCTAACACTAACCTCTTATACACAAGGTGAAAGCTCTGACCCCTAGGCCACCAGAGCATTGTTTAATATTGCTAAGTAAGTCTTTTATGACAGTTCATCCCACTTTGCAACCATGCTTATCAACCACTGTATTGTGTGATGCTGATCAATGATTTATTTGGATAGTTCAATACACCTATAAACTATTCTCACTGACCACTGTATTGTATAACATTGTTAATAACTCCTTAGTACTGTTCAACCTGCTTTACACCTATGGATTTTCCCCATTGTAATGTGGTGGTCAGGGTCCATAACCAATAATAAAATTATAATGAGAAATGTGTTATATGTGAAACTATGATATACTGAGTATAGCACAATATACTGTAGTGTGATATAGTGGGAACTGTGCTATGTAAGAAGTGTGATATACTGAGTATAGCATAATATATTGAGCAGTGATAAAGTAGAATGCGTAAAACAATAGACTCTGAAAAGGAAATAAAGATATAACACTAATTTTTCATGATGATTATTGCATCCTGCAATGTTATAAATTGGTATTGGGTCCACAGTGGTACCATGTTGTGTCTTCAATCATATTATGATGAACCAGAAACTAACACACATGTTATCTTGGCTTTTATAAACTCTGAAACCTCCCAGTACAGGACATTATGTATACAATTTTTTTAATTCCAAGAGTCCCAGGACCCACTTTGGAGATGGTAGGAAAATTTCTCAGTGATATTATGTTAGATAGTGAAGCTTGTTACCAATCTAAAGACCAAGCTTGTTACCAATCTAATGACCAAGCTTGTTACCAATCTAGTGACCAAGCTTGTTACCAATCTAGTGACCAAGCTTGTTACCAATCTAATGACCAAGCTTGTTACCAATCTAATGACCAAGCTTGTTACCAATCTAGTGACCAAGCTTGTTACCAATCTAAAGACCAAGCTTGTTACCAATCTAATGACCAAGCTTGTTACCAATCTAATGACCTTTTATGACCATATTTAACTCAAACTTCAGAAAATTTCTTATTTCAGGAAGAGCTTAGATGAGTTCAGCTTAGCAGAGTAATTAAATGATATGGTGTTTGATTGGCTGAGATTGCTATAACCAGAGGTTTTATTTATCTATACCAATCTAAATCAAATCGAATATATGTATTCTTGTATCATTAAGGTCATGAAATGAATATATAATAGCTACAGGTCTCTCTCTCTCTCTCTCTCTCTCTCTCTATATATATATCTCTATATATATATATATATATATATATATATATATATATATATATATATATATATATATATATATATATATATATATATATATATTCCTTGATTTATCCACTAAACTGTCAAATAAACACAACAATAAAGTACAATTCACTAGGTCTTGTTCAAATTGTTGCTTAATGTCCGTTTTTTGGTATTATCATTATAGATGTTGCTTACTAAGCTTAATTCAGAGGTGACTAGGTCTAGTTTATACCGTATTTCTTTGTGGGATAATTGAACAATAGCGGTGTTGGTGACTAAGCTGGTTTGGTCATTATGTTTCTACAGGTGTTTAAACACTTTATAGCTACAAAGCTCAAGACAATAAAGTTAAAAGCTGATTTTCTTTTCTTGTCAGAAATATATTCTAATTGAATAGTTGCCAGAGGGCAAGTGCTGTTGAGGTTACATAAGATAATCACACTATTTTTTCTTTACTTTATATACATTGTGTTGCTGTGTCAGCACATCATACCTTTAGAACAAAATAATTTAATCCTAGTCCTTAATGAAGAAAACAAAGATGCCAAAAAACCAACTACATGTAGCTTTTATTAGCATCCTCTGGAACATTTTTAGCAATATTAAAAAGAAATCTTTGCCTTCTCATGTTACCTGAAATGCCAATCAGTTAGGTATTATATATTTGTAAGATTCTATCTCTGTTTGCTGTGAAATTAATAAGTCATTTTTAAAAATAGAATGGAATAAAATAATGTTCTTTGAGATTGTGTTGTATAGTGTTCTAAACAAATAAATATTTTTTCTATATATTTAAATTGAGAGTAAACCATTGAATCATATAAATATATAAAGTTATTGCAGAAATTTGGATTCTATGTTAATTTTGTTGCTGCTTTTTCTTTCTTTACACATTTTAATATATTATTTTACCTAACATAATTTTGAGCATAAATCTAATGAAAACATGAGTTTGACAATATATAATTATTGCTGTGAATGATACATTTTATCAAATAGATATGTTTTACAGGTCTGGCCACTTGTTCAGGCATGTAACTTCACTTTTGTCCCAGTACAGCACAGGTAAGCTTAGAGCTCCTCAGAGCAAACCATCCGCCTTCCATCCTTTCATCTTATCAAGCCATTTGAGAGGCTTGCAAATTTATTGCAGCTTAAGACGTTGTTCAAGAACCATGACTAAACATGTCCCCTGCTCCAAAACACACACTAGCTCTGAAGTGGGAGTAGATTGATGAGAACTCAGCTGGCATAGCATGCCAAATATTGATCTTCTATGTTTTTTGTTTTTTCCTGTGAACATATAAAGTTGTTATGGTTAAAACACTCAGGAAAAAGCAAGATAATCTGAGATTATTTTCCTTTGGCTCAATTGTTTCTTTGATATCTTGTCATTTCCATCATTTGAAGGAAGTCCATTAATCATTGTAGATGCGAATTTTGAGAAGAGAACTGTTTTCATTCATCAGTTGCTCTTTCTGCCCATCAGGGCTGTAATTATTTTTTCCATCCATACTTTTCTCCCTTCTGTCAATCATGACTATAATTTGTATTTCATGAGACCTATTTAGTCCAAAATTTCATCAGTGTAGGTGTATATTTGGATAAAGTTGAGTTGCTGTGATCTGTTTTCAAAACTATATTTAACATTGCTTTATAAATAGTGTTTGGTTACTAATGCTATTTGAATAAATTTATATTGCAAAAGAAGCAGTGTCGCTGTAGCCTATTAAGGTGTATTCAACTTTATTTAATATTAATCCATCGAGTGTCTTGTCAACTTGTTACCAGCTTACAGATAATACCAGTCATTTATGTTACTTACACTTGAAAGAGAAAACACAGCTTTTAATATGGGGATAGTAGTTGTATTTGTTACATGCCTACCATAAAGCAGGCATAATTATTTTGCTTTTATGCCAGTCCATATATGTGTATGTGCGTCTATCGCCAATTTTGTTTCTGCTTCCACACAATAACTTTGGTTGTCTACAATCTACAGTTACCAAACATTGTGGATGGTTTGCCTTGGAGTAAGAACTCTTTTGATTTTGGAGTCAAAGTTCAATGTAAAAGTGTCTCAAAAACAGTTCCTGCACAAATGCTCAATATCTCTATGGTTACAAAATATCGTTGATGGTTTGCATGTGGGGTGAGGAAGAGCCCGACAAAAGTGACTGAAAGATTAAATGGTTTCTAATAAATAACTTAAGTTTTCCACTATAAAAAATTACCAAACTTTGTGGATGGCTTGCTCTTGGATCAAGAAAAATGCCTGTTAGTTTCAGAGTCAACACATCTAAGGTCAAGGTCACTATGACTGAAAGAACAAAAACTTGTGCATTTGGTTTGTAAATGTGGGTGAGAGTTACCATGCCTACTGAAATATTATTTGATGGTCAAAAGACCAGCTGTTTAAAACTACATGAGATGGAACAAAGACCAAATTATGCTAAATAAATTTCATTTGGTTCCTCACACATTTTAATCTTTGTTATTGTTAGTTTAGTTATCACTCCTCATAATTGAATACTGTATCTATTAATAATGATTTAAACTTTTAGTGCTAGATTCTTTTTTTTTTGTTTAACTATTTAATCTTATTTGGTTTGTCTGGTGTTTAATATGGATATGCACTGGAACTATTTAGATTTTTTGCACTGACATCTAAGAAATCAAAAATGCACAGTTTCTAATTTGTTTTAAGTTTCATTCACACCACATAACTAAAATATATTTTGAAAGAAAGAAAAAGGTTTATATAATAAATACAAAACTGTTTTCTTTCAAGGCTAGGGAAAGAATTCACTAAAGCTTTGTATGACAGCCTTCTATGCACATCCTTATATCTTATCTAATTTCTTCTATCCTCAACCTCGGATCAAAACATGTATTTGGTTTTGTGCAGATCTCACAGGCAGTAGTCAGTGGTGAAATATATGTCATTTATCTGGCATGAGAACAACCAATGTTAAAGATTCTGCATTTAAAGTTTTGTCTTCAAATTTTTGTAAGGAGCAGTGGGTCCACATTTTGCAGTACATCATTATAACACAGACCATAATATAACACATACCATAATATAATACATACCTTAATATAACACAGTCCTTGATATAACATGGTGCTTGATATAACATGGTCTCCTGATATAACATGGCCTGGCTAAAATAGATATTTCCATATAATGTACACTAGTTTAAAGTGACCCTGCCTATATCACAGTACCCCATTATAAGGTGACCCTGCCTATATCATAGTAACCCGTTATAAGGTGACCTTGCCTATATCATATTACCTGAATATAAGGTGACTTTGTTTATATCACAGGACACATTTATGGTTTCCTGGAGGAGCATTTAGGACCAATGTACATTGGATGGCATCTTATATTAGGTAATATATCACTTCTCCTTAGCTGGGAACCACTGTATATTAGATGGTATATTATAGATAGATATACAGGTGAAATACCACTTCCTCCATACACTAGATGGTATACTACACTTGGGTGCACAGGCAATATACCACTTATCCCACACACCTTTTTACTACTCCGGATGGTATATTATAGTTGTGCACACAGGCCATATACCACTTTCCCCATAAACCTTGCTACTACACTGAATGGCATACTATAATTAGGCACACAGGCCATATACCACTTTCCTCATAAACCTTGATACTACACTGGATGGTATACTATAATTAGGCACACAGGCCATATACCTCTTTCCCCATAAACCTTGATACTTAACTGGATGGTATATTATAATTGGGTACACAAACCATATACCACTTTCCCCATACACCTTTTTACTACACTGGATGGTACATTATAGTTGGGCACACAGACCATGTTCCACTTTCCCCATAAACCTTGTTACTACACTGGATGGTATAATATACTTGGGCACACAAGCAATATACCACTTTCCCCATAAACATTGTTACTACTCTGGATGGTATACTATACTAGGGCACACAGGCCATTTACCACTTTCTCCCATGCACCTTGTTAATAAATTGGATGTTATATTATAGTTCTGCAAGCTGGAATGTGCGCACCATGTGTACAGGCATCTCTGACGACCTCAGAGAAGTGGACGAAACCAGAAAAACGGCCATCATCGATAGAGAACTCACCAGACTACATATCAGCATAGCTGCCCTCTAGGAAACCAGGCTCGCCTCTAGTGGCTCCCTCAGAGAGGAAAACTACACCGTCTTCTGGAAGGGTCGAGAACCTGAGGAGCCCCGTCAGCACGGAGTGGGCTTTGCCATCAAAAACAATCTCCTGGCCTCGGTTGAACCTCCCACAGGGGGCACTGAGCGTCTCTTGTCCATCCGCCTCACCACTGCTTCAGGTCCTGTCAACATCATCAGTGTCTACGCCCCAAACCTCACGTCATCAGAAGACGTGAAGGATCAGTTCTATGGGCAGCTGGACGAACAGATCAAAGGATGCCCCAAAAATGAACCACTATTCCTCCTCGGCGACTTTAATGCCAGAGTACGTGCGGACCACGAGTCATGGCCTACCTGCCTCGGATATCATGCCACTGGAAAGACCAACGAAAACGGCCAGAGACTGCTGGAGCTATGCACCTACCATGGCCTGTGCATCGCAAACGCCTTCTTCAAGTATAAGCCACAACACAAAGTGTCATGGAAACACCCCAGATCTCATCACTGGCACCAACTCGACTTGGTCATCACCAGGCGCTCTGCCCTTAACAGCGTCCTCTCCACCAGAACCTACCACAGTGCAGACTGTGACTCCGACCATGCCCTTGTGAGCAGCAGAGTGCGACTACAGCCACACACGCTACACCGCTCAAAACCAAAAGGACGTCCTCGTATAAACACTGCGCAGATGTCAGTCCCTGCCAAGGTGGAGAAGTATGTGTCTGCCCTGAACAAGGCTCTCCAGGACCTGCCTGAGTACGACGCTACAGCCAAGTGGAACGCCATGAAGGGTGCCATCTACAGTACAGCTATGTCAACGTTTGGCAAGAAGGAACGACCCAGCCAGGACTGGTTCAATGCACACCTATCAAGGATGGAACCACAAATCGAGGAGAAACGAAAAGCTTTCATAGCTTACAAAAAATGCCCTAACGAACGGACGCTTGCTGCTCTCAGAAGTGCCCGAAGTAACACCCAACGCGTTTCTAGACAGTGTGCGAACGAGTACTGGCAACAACTGTGTGAAGGGATCCAGCGCAGTGCCGAGTCCGGACACATCCAAGGTATGTACAGTGGCATCAAGAAGGCTCTAGGCCCTACAGTGAAAGGGGTCGCTCCCCTGAAATCCCTGACGGGAGAGAAGATCACAGACCGTGGGCAACAGATGGCCAGATGGGTGGAGCACTACTCAGAACTATACTCCCGAGAAACGTCAGTCACTGATGCAGCCCTCAGCAGCATAAAGAATCTGCCCACCATGGAAGAGCTCGACAAAGTGCCAACCTTAGAGGAGCTCAGCAAAGCAATCGACTGCCTTCCAAACGACAAAGCACCAGGTAGTGACAGCATCCCGCCCGAAGCTATCAAACGTGGAAAACCAGCATTGATTAAACCACTGCACGAGCTACTTTGCCGCTGCTGAGAGGAAGGAGTAGTCCCCCAAGACATGCGTGATGCCACAATTGTGACCCTTTACAAAAACAAGGGCGACCGCAGAGACTGTAATAATTACAGAGGGATCTCGCTCTTGAATATTGTTATTAAAGTGTACGCCCGCATCATACTCAACAGGCTGCAGTTGCTGGCAGACCGTGTGTACCCGGAATCACAGTGCGGCTTCAGAGCAGGCAGGTCGACGACAAACATGATCTTCTGCCTACGACAACTCCAAGAGAAGAGCAGAGAGCAAGGTCAACCACTCTACATGATGTTCATCGACCTCACCAAGGCCTTTGACTTGGTCAGCAGGAAGGGCCTTTTTGAACTTCTGAGTAAGATCGGTTGCCCCCCAAAACTCCTCAGCATGATAATCTCTTTCCATGCAGATATGAAGGGAACAGTCCTGTATGATGGATCCTCCTCAACCTCCTTCCCAATTAACAGTGGTGTGAAGCAGGGCTTCGTGCTGGCACCAACACTTTTTGGGATCTTCTTCTCCCTGCTCCTGTCCTACGCCTTCGACACGTCCACGGATGGCATATATCTACACACCAGGTCCGACGGGAGGCTGTTCAACCTGGCACGACTGCGCTCAAAGACCAAAGTGAGAGCTGTGCTCATCAGGGAGATGCTTTTTGCAGATGACGCAGCTCTTGTGGCCCACACCGAGGAAGCCCTCCAGAGACTGGGAGACCGTTTTGCTGTTGCCTGCACGCAGTTTGGTCTTACCATCAGCTTGGAAAAAACAAATGTCAGCGTGCAAGATACCACCATTGCCCCTTCAATCAAAATCAACGGTGTCACCCTGGAAGTAGTCAACAACTTTACCTACCTAGGGTCAACCATCAGCAACACTCTCTCGATTGATATGGAGCTGGACAGAAGGCTTGGAAAGGCAAACACCATCATGGCTCGATTAACGAAGAGGGTGTGGGAAAACAACGCGCTGACAGAGCACACCAAGGTCCGAGTCTACCAGGCCTGCGTTCTCAGCACCCTCCTATATGGAAGTGAGACCTGGAGTACCTACATGAGGCAAGAACGCAGGCTCAACTCCTTCCATATACGGTGCCTAAAACGCATCCTGAAAATCAGCTGGCAAGACCGTGTTCCACACAGCGAGATCCTGCAGCGTGCAAGTACCCCCAGCATGTACTCCCTGCTAATTAAACGCCGCCTTCGATGGCTGGGTCACGTCCGACGCATGGAGGATGGAAGGCTGCAAAAGGACATCCTATATGGACAGCTGGCCACTGGCATGAGAAGAGTCGGACGCCCCTCTCTCCGTTTCAAAGATGTGTGCAAGAGGGACATGAAGGCATGCAACATTTCACCCGATGGCTGGGAAGAGCTGACCGAGGACCGAGGCACCTGGAGACTGATGGTAAACAATGACATATCAGTCGCTGATGCGAGAAGAGGCCAGTTGGCGGCAGAGAAACGTAAGAGAAAGAAGAACGCAGCAGCAACCACAGTAACGCAGACTTCCCAGTATGTCTGCACCAACTGCAATAGGGACTGTCACTCACGTATAGGCCTGCACAGCCACAGCAGACGATGCCAACAGAGACAGACAACACCCCAAGGGCGCTATTCGCATGGTCTTTCGAGACCGAGTCGCCAATGATGATTATAGTTCTGCACACATGCAATATACCACTTTCCCCATAAACCTTGTTAGTACATTGGATTGTATATTATAAATGGGCACAGGCTATATACCACTTCCTTCTGGGTGGTATGTTGTAGTTGGACACACAGGCAATATACCATTTCCTCCATAGATCTTGTTCCTACATTGCCTGGTATATTATAACTGGACACACAAACCATGTACCACTTTTCCCATACACCTTGTTACTACATTGTATGGTATATTATAGTTGGGGAAACAGACAATAGACCACTTTCTCCAAAGAGAGAGACTATCAGTATTGTATTGGTGTGGTATATTATAGAAGAATACATATGAAATATACCAATGTCTCCTTGACCCTTGTTACTACATTTATTTAAAGTAGGTCCTAATATGGATCGAATAATGAAGAATAATGTTATTCTGCATAAAGTGCAAGAAATAAAGAGGGAATAATTGGAAGGCTTTTGTTTCTGTCCCTATGTATGCTGCATTGTGGGATGCAAAGTTGGTATTGTGAAAGTATGGAAGACTGCACATCAGTCTTTTATATAAATGATGTACAGTCTTTTTTGAAAATGAGATACATAACAGCAAACTCATTCGATATGAAGCTTTTTGATTTTTTTCTTTCATTTACAGATTTAATTTCTTGAAACAGTCAATTCCTTAAGCCAGCTGAAGTTTTGACCATTTAGATATCTGCTTAAAAATGTTTCCTGCCATTTAAAACTCTACATGTGGTCGCAAAAAAGGATCGTTACAAAGGTCTGCAGCTAAATACATGACCAACCATTTAAGGGGACTGGGCACGATTTTTTTTCAAACTAGGATATTTTTTCTCATGATAATTGAATTTCTCATATAATATCATGGATGAAAGGATATAATTAGTTATTTTGAAGCAAATCAGTGGGAGAATGCTTGTTTCAAACTGTTTATGGTTTGGAAACTTTTTTTCATCACAGCCTTCGACCACCACCACCACCACTACCATTACTAATTCCCAAAATTGAAATAGTCTGTTGTTGATTAGAAATCAATTGATTTGAAGATTTAAATTTTGCAACTGTCAATTCTAGTGGTTGTTACTTAACAATTTGTTTAATATTTGCAACTACAGTGCGACCCCGCTATAGCGTGCTCCATTATAACACGAATTCGGATATAACATGGTCGTGGTCTAACTCCCGAAATTTCATATGCATGTATTTTTCTTGTACACAAAAAAATCTTCTTAACGGTACGAAAGCACGTAAAATCTTTATTATCATTTTGGGGAAGAGATCGCGTATGAATAATACAAGACGATCGTGGAAATTTTGTATGTATTTTTTCTCGTACACTAAAAAGTAGTTTTTTCTTCTTAAAATTACGAAAAATAACGCATAAAAAGTTTATTCTGGGGTCGCGTAGGTCTTCGCCAATGTTGCAAGCTTGGATTGTTTTTCCTTATTGGCGGCAAATCATACCATGTGGCGATTTTGTTTTATTGGCGACGTTGTTGGCTGTTTAAACTTTTATATACAGCCATTGGTTTGGAGTGCAGAAATTCATTGGCCCCATGAAAGGAAGCCGCAAACTGGATATAAAATGCAATGAAATTTATATATTTTTACAAAAACAAATTCTTTGTCAATATTGACAAACCATCTAAACAATGCATTGCTATATTATAATCCGCTTATCATGAGATCAATCATCAGCACTGTATGTTGTGAAATATCCGCTTTTATGTTGTTGACATTTCTGGTAACGGAGATCAACCGTACGAGGTATTATCTAGTAATCTATTTTCATCGGATTTTCGGCCGCACTTGTAATTAATATATTTACAAAGACTGACATTTGTATGTGGATGGTAAATACAATTCCTCTTCTTTTCACTCAGAATTCAATCCTTCAGAACACTCACATTTTCTGTAATAATCCCTGTCATCAAACCAGAACACCTGCATCTTTATCGTCTGTTGAACCTTCGTTAATTTTCAGACGAATGCGTGGAAGGCAGCATCATGCTGCTACCACAAATGTAAAAAAAATAAAAAATAAAAACTACATCTTACTTATTGGCTTATTCAATAGGCATGGAGGGACAGTAACTAGAATAGTCCAAACGACAGCCAATTCCTTTTTAAAAAGTGTACCCAGATGAAATAGTTTGCTGAAATTTCAAAGGAAGCAGATTACCTTTAAATCACCGATTATTCTAAAAACGTACTCAGCAAATGGAGAAGAAAAAAAAATCAGTCTCAGTCATGCAGTACAATTATCTGATGTTGCCGCCGCAATACGAAATGGGAATTTGTTTGGTTCTCCAAAGCTGTCCTTTAGCGGTGACTTCAATAACGCATGCACCCTTCATCAAAGAAAGCCGACTACAACCTTTCAATAAAAACAAAGAACTTTTCATCAAAGGAAGTCAGTACCAAACTTAAATGAAAGTGATGGAATCTGATGGATTTTTGCATTTTCCATCGTGACTGGAACACGTTAACTGTGCCGTGAAATTTTCTTTCTGTAGGGAAAAAGTTTATGCTTACGAACGCTACCAACGGTGGCTTAAAACGCAACCAACTTTACCGACTTTAGTCGTACTGAAAAGTAAATGTGATTCGTGATTCGTTATGTGATTGTGCTATACTGTTTCACTGAATTCAGATCAATATGACCTGTGACAAAATTATTGAAGATTTTAAAGCTGCGTGTGTGCATATTTTCGATGGAATCACTTGTATTGTGGATTAAGTGTATATGATGATGTTCGCAGGTGAGTACACGGTGTTGATACTATTCATGCTATACATCAGACATGTATATATAAACAGTATTTACGTATATGTACCAATTCGTGGTTCTCTAAATAAAGTAAACTATTATATATGTCTTCTCTGTTTTCATTACAAGCGTATTTCTCATTTAATATGCATCAATTTAAGATGGTAACTGTGCCGATGAAGCACGTATTTTACCGCCCACATTTATTACCTACACCCCCTCCCCGCAATTTTTTTTGGGTACATGCATAATTTTCTTCAGCTAACTGACCTGGTTGATTTTAGCACGTTTCGGTCTATAACGCGGTCGGGTTATATGACTCCCAACTACCGTGTTATAGCGGGGTCACACTGTACTTTGTTGTTAACATTAAGAATAATAATTTACCTTTCAGAGTTTTGGTTGTCAATTTGGTGTCAGTGGGCTGGAACACCTACCTTGCATGGAAATCAGAGCGTGAATTGAATCATAAAAATGTCTTGCAGTAGAGGTAAAAATCATCTGACTGTAATCACTACATTATATGAGCTGATAGAAACTTCACAACATGGCTGGAAACATTATACAATGATCTTTATGCCCTGAATTTGAATTTTCAGAAAATTTCAGAAAATACTTTATACAATTCTGCAGAAGTGACAAAGCATTTTATTTGCCTAGTGATATTTAACTTGCTCCAGACTGTGTGGAAAGGGATTTTTCCACACCTGTTAAAACTACAGTTAAATGTTGAGGTATTCAACCTGATGCAATTATCAGTACACATAGGTTATGCAGCATGTGGATGAGTCACTATCGTCCACTTAGTCATTAGTGCTGCAGATATTGATATGCAGCCGTGTAAGTTACCTTAATATACAGGCATTTTTATGTGCTGCCAATATTTACATCATCTTATCATCTGTTATTTGTTACAAAAATAAACAATAGTCATTAAAGTAGTCATCTGGTAATTATTTACTACCTGATTCATTTACAGGTAAAAACACATACATGTATTTTATTTATCTCATCAGAATTTTACAGGCCAAGAGAGCTTTTGCTATGTACCAATTCATCATGGGTGCCATTTGACATCTATGTTTGCTTTCTGAAATTTCTCAACAAATACCTGAAAACTATCTTCATAAAAGGTTTTATTGATGCAAATGTATGGCCAACTAATCTTGCTATTAGCTAAATAGCAGATGCCAGCCAGTTGAGTGATTTTGTGCCGACTTGGGTCTCTTTTGTTATTCATGTGGTAACAATCTTTGCAGATTTTTGTGTTCCTATGTTGAACCATAGATTCAAACATCTAAATACCGACTTGCATAAAACTGTATGTTATGGTGTGTGAGAAAATAACATCTAAATACATGTACCAACTTGCATAAAACTGTGAGTTGTGGGTATTTTTTGGAGAAAATAACATTGATACAAATTCTAACTGAGTTCAATACAGTTACACACCAGACTTCATAGCCAGTAGTGCCTGAGATAATAGACTAAACACATGTTAACCGAAATCACTGGACTAAAAAATATATGTCAGAGTGACCTAATTTTCATAGTGTCAGAGATAATAATCTAAATGCAATCCTTAACCTGGAGAAAATGAGACAGATTCAATGTTCTCCAATACTGGTCTCAGTCATCTTGTTTTTACTATGGATGTAGTACTCGTCACGAATCAGTTTCATGCCATTCTGTGTGACCACTTAGGCTATTGTGCCTTAGAAAAATGAAAAAGATAACTTAACTCAGTGGACCATGAAATTAGGGTTACACTGACCTCATTTTATCGAAAGGTATAGTACACCACATGATAAATCAAAATGACATGTTATTTAACTATACAAATAATAATGTCTGAATTGTTTTTACATAAATACAAATCTTAACCTGAGAGTTAACATCAGAAAGATAGCATTACCACACTCCAGACAAGCCACAATTGCTTTGTAATTTAAGCATAAGCAGAGAAAAAAAACTTTAACTGATCTCTTCTCTGAGTCTTTTGTCAAATTTACAGACAACTTGCTTGATACAACGTTGCGTGAATCTGCAATCCAGGCTGTGTGCCACCTCATCATTTAAAAACAGACCCCCCAAAACAACATAAAACTCTTTCTAAAAACTGATCAATCAAATTTCACCAAATTGACAGCAAGCATTCACGCATGAATGTCCTCAGATTTCTAAACTGATGCCAATTCATTTCTAGACATTGCCACAGTTACATCCCTTAACAGAACGTTACCAAATTTGACAGAAAGCACTCTGGTATTGCCGGCTAATGAAATATATTATTATTCATGTGGATGTGTTTGATGGGACTATGATAACTTAGTAAACATGTACATTATTGGTTGTTGTTGTGGGGTTTAACGCCACTTTTCAGCACATGATGGGCTATACATGGCGGTTAGTATTAATGGTGAAGGAAGAACCCAGGAAAACCTCGGAAAGAACCACCGACCCATGAGAAGCTACTCGCAAGCTTTCTCACATACCCACTTGACTGAATTCGAGACTTGAACTTTCGCAGGCAGAGGTGATATGGCAGTGATCCGGAATGGAGAGTGCTTTAGACCACTCAGCCACTCGGGGCCCCGTACATTATTGGTACTCTTTGGTTAATTTTCTTCATAAAGCTTGGTTTTTGTTCACAATGTATAGATGCTGTTTTACCTTCAATAATGAAAATGGATGAAGGGATGCATTTTGATAAGTATTATACTCTCATCACAAAAGTAAGTCACTGTGACCCATATTTCATATCTTACTAACTTTGACTAAATGTTCAAGCTCTGTTCTTGCTAGAATCATTAGCATTCTGTATGCATCCAAGTCAAGAAAGAAGGCCCATTATTACCAGTGTAATTAGAAATAAGAATGAACACATTCATTCATTGATATTAACTGTCTGTGTTAATGATCATGTCTTGCATATTGGGTTAGATTACCTTTGAAAGGTTAACTGTGTATTGAACATGCAGTGATTCAAGGTGATTATTGATGCATGAACTACGCTTTTAATAATGGTTTGTTGGCTGTCATTGCAAGCTTGCTCAAGCTGTGACTTTTACCTGATAAAATCAGGATTGACAGTAATAATAGATTTTGAAGTAGATTTTAAAACAATGAGTTGAACAAAAAAAAATATCAAAATTAGCATCTGGTTTTATCAACACATTATAATAACTCTGTTTTGCTATCATAGAAAACGCTGTTCTTTATGTTCTTATGCTGTTACATTAGGTTACTTTTTGTGGTCAGGATCACTTTAGCTGGAATTTTCTTTGCAACATGGCTCCTGGATATTGTATAGGTGAGTTGTTTTATGGTTGATTACATTGTAATTGTTTTGTGTTTTTTCAGATTCCAGAAAGAACGGGACTTTCAGAATCATTTACCCCATTTATGGAAACATGGAAGCATTGCAGTGATTTCAAGTGTTCCTAATTTTTTTCACAGATGGGTTATTCTACCAGAGCTTCAACTTAGAGAATTATAAATTGAATATGTAATTTAGGTTTCAAAATCATTCAAATTGCTTTTATGATCCAATCACAATGATGCCACATTTGACATGATGCCTTGATTCAAATTCTTTTTTTCATATTTTGCAGAGAAGTTTGTATAGTACCAGAATATGTGCCTTTAGAATGTCTTAAATTAGCTCCAGTGATTATGATGTGTTTTTTTATTATTCACAAAAAATTTTAGTGCAAAATTCAACGCTCAACTTTTATCATGCTTTAATTAACTGTGAATTTAATTTTAATTGCACATATGTACAACTTTTTTCCAGTTATTTTTCTTGTTGCAAACCAGAAATTAAAAACCTCTCTGTAAATCACTGTCATTGGCATAATGACTGGTGATTTTTGTTGTTGTTGTTGGGAGAAAAGCCCACACAATTTTGCACAGGAAGTTTAAGTAACTTCTTAGATTCACAGCAAATCCTTATAGAGCTTTTTTATTTGTCGCTGTATTTTGTGATGTTTTATTCTTGGTATCATAATTTAATCAGTTTATTAAAATCTGCACTGTACTTCTCATTTTAATAAAATTTTTAATCCCATAAGTTGAAAGCCTTTTGAATATTGCTTCAGTTATCAATTAGCAATGATTTACCCAAACTTTGTTGATTCTGGTTTCAAATTCTGCACATATCATACAGTGTCAGCTGCCATTGTATTTCTCTGGGCAGTGATCTCAACAGCCAATGTCAGCTGCAATTGTATGTTTCTGGGCAATGATCTCAACAGCCAGTGTCAGCTGCCATTATATTTATATGGGCAATGATCTCAACAGCCAATGTCAGCTGCCATTGTATGTCTCTGGGCAATGATCTCAACAGCCAGTGTCAGCTGCCATTGTATGTCTCTGGGCAATGATATCAACAGCCAGTATCTTGGCAATAAATATTCTTTCATATGCTGATATTTAAATTATGCTCTTAACCAGTCAGATTTTAATGAACCTCACTTAATCTAATTATTGTAGAGCCTGGCTTGATGAAAGTTCACTGTAGCTATCAGAGTTATGTCTGTGTATGTGTGTGTGTGTGTGTGTATGTATCTCTGTGTGTGTGCATTTGTATTTGGTGTAAACTGATGATATTCATGAGATTACACACCAAGGTACCGAGGACACACCTCCAATTGAGGATGTCCTCGGTTGGAAAAATGGTAAAATCTTGCTTCTCCCAACTATTTTAGCATAGAATAACGTACCATCATGATTGGTAGGAAGGTCCCCGTTTACACGATTGGTTCTTGTTCGCGATTTTTGAGTGTATCTTTCTTTCAAAGCTGGCGATACACACGCCCGAAGCCATGTCCTCCATTGCCCGGTGGAAAACTTGTAGAGAGATCTCCGCTATCAAATTACACGTTGCGAAAACGTTGTATCTCCCTTTAGATCCAAAGATCAAATACCAGCTACTTAGCTAAACTATAAGAAGATAAGCTGGTGCATATAACAGTCCCTGGTATTTTTATTAATATTTCATGCATGTGAGAAACTCGGGAAACTCACGATACATTTATACCATACATGTCCAATACAGGCAAATAAATCTACGACATGTACGAAAGAAGTACATCAAAATGCTATTGGAAACACGCATGAATTCATTGTAGAGTTGTACCAAAATTGCTAATTATCCGACCCATCTGTAAAGTTAAAACGTCCTGTTTGCAGCGAGATTTTACACACATAAATATATTGAAAAGATATCCTTGATATGCAAAATTTATTTTATGATTATTAAATGAACTATATCCGCCCATTTTCATCATTTGCCTATTCAGCATTCAAACATGAGAGAACAGATGTGAATCAAATGAAAAATCCCGTTAAGGTGAGATCCAATTATCACTAGCCAAATTTAGAAGTTACATGCACAGAATTTCAATAAATATATAGAAAAATAAATGTATTATACAGATGTCAAACATTTATCAACAAGATGATCAGTCCGAAAATGAAACATTTAATTACAGCAATATCTTTTTGATTATCACGCTCTTAAGACCTGCGACTAAGCGTGCAAGCAATCATAAACTGTTGAATGCATTCAATGTTCTTTTAAATGTATATACTTGCTTCAGTTGGCGATTGGATGACTTTGCTGAACATATCATAAATTATATTTGTATCGGTAGTTCTGTTGTAAAGGAAGTCCTATTAAAACAACACACAACATGTAAAAACAAGGCGTCAATCTATATCATTTTCCCAAATTTAAAGAGGTTTTTAACAATAGCTAAAATGCGCAGGATGTTCTACTGGACCAACTTGGATTTATAACTTAACAGAACATTTATTTAGAGCTGCATTAGACTTTAATATTCTTACTCATTTAGTCTTTTTTTCAGTACGTTTTATACAGAAGGCGAGGCGGAATCAAGTTGTTTAAAACTTCCAATCAGCGATACGAAATACCTTTAAAAGTGTACCTTGAATTAGCAAATGTAGAAAACTAAGTGATTTGGAAGGTGAACCAAGAGGGTGTTGTACCATTAAAGTATATTCTTGCTCAATCATGGCTCGAAAACAATAAAACAGGATAAATTGTTTGTAAAAAGGTGTTAGAAAATTATCCCCATCCACTAACTCTATACATACATGTACTCTCATAGATCTATGTTCTTCACTTATGCAATTACTGACCTTTTAAGCTATTTAGGAAGTTTCAATTCAGTTAACATAGATAAGTTGTTGTTGTTGTGATTGCTGTTTTAGTATATCGTTATTCTTTGTGTTGAGGTTGATATAAAACACTATACAGATTACAACATAAATAATGTTGTATGCATCATCAATTTATTCAGCCAAAGTGACTTGAAAAATACAAAGTCTCTGTGAAATACACAATATGGGTAACACTAACATTCGTTCTTATTTTCAACTTTACATCTGCACATGCCCCCAAGAGAGGGAGAGAGAAGATTGATACGCGTGTAATGCGACGAAGATATTACTCTATTTTGTCAAAAAGCGAATAGTCATTGCCGATAAGGCGAGTTTCCTGCCATTTCCGCTATAAGTCATATGTTTACCCTAAATTTCCATAGACTTCTATACAACTTCAGTTGTAAATTAGAAAGCCCGACGTGTCCATTCTATACATAAATATTTTGATAATCAATGCAAGAACGGTCCTACTAAATACTGCTAAGCCTGACAAAGCCCGACAAAGCCTAACAAAGCCAGACAAAGCCCGACAAAGCCTAACAAAGCCACACAAAGCTATGGAAAGTCAGATTAAAAAAGAGTGTATATATTGTTCATTATATTGATGAAAAAATTAACTTAGCCGAAAGACTAATTTTCAACTTATTATTGCAGATTTAAATGACCGAAAATTGGGCGACAAAGTTTGAATTTCAAACAGTCATAAAGTATTGATAAAATATGACACAGTCAATGTTTGCTATAATTTTATAAATTGTTCTTCGACTGATTATGGAAAGAACATTCAATTTTCTCATATATGTTATAATAGGAAAAATACAATTGAACTTCATTAGTTTAATGTTGATACACTTTAATTCATGTTTTAAAACTGTGCTTAACAAGACTTTGAACAATAATCTTGGTACATATTTATACATTTTTATTTAACGGCGAGGCATGCCATATTTTATAGAAATCTGAAATCGATTATAAAGAAATTATGTGATACTTTCTGTTGTTTGTTGTTTTGTAATGTTAATAAATATATGCTGAGAATTATTATATATTGGTGTGTTCTGTGAAGACTGAATGCATGTGTGTTTTTCATAATAATGGCCAATTGGCTTTAGTGATCTCAATTTATTAGTAAAAACCAAAATTGCTCCATCGCCTTTTGTTTAATTGGTTAAGCCAGGTTCGTGTCTTTGTTGACGTAAATCGTCAAACAGAAGTCAGTCTGTTACGGTGAAATGATCGCTTGAACAACAGATGGTTGAGAAAGAAAAAAAAAAACATTTGTTATGTTCAAAAAAAGCACCGCAAAACATTTATTTAGGCATTGCGTTTGACGGCTTCGGGAGTAAATCCCCAAAATGTAACACCTGTATACATTTGAAAAACTAGCCAATTAAAATCATGCCAAATGATACCTATTTATACTAGGGGACACATACATATTGGTTTATCATTCAAAAATTTACTAGGTGTTAGCGTCATTGTATATCATTTACATCTCTCTGAAATATATTTCTTGTTTATATTTAACAAACATCATGCCTAGCGCTTCTGCTCCAAAAAGACGGTTTTGCGCCGATCAAATCCGGAAACAGAATTATTTATGTCCAAAAACAAGATGCAAAGAAAATACCCCTTTTTTTCTATGTCATGGGGTTCAAACTCAGAAGTTGGTATAGAGGAGCAGAGCAAGATCGGAGATGCCCCAGATATTTTCAAACGGGACACGAACCACGTGATTGCCCAGGCGTAGAACAAACAGCGCAAGGCACAACCAACAGGGATACGTACGCAAGTAGGGTGGCAGCTGCACCACTAAATCGTAACATGCAAGAACCCGATCCGAAACTAAAACTCAGAAAAGAAGTCAGAAATGAAAAAGAGCAAAATAAGGAAGCCACGGCAAGCTCACTCGCGGATATGGACTTAACAGAAATAAGAGGAGAAGAACAATCGACACCGGAGTGGCAAAAAATATTTAGCCCAAACAAATCGGGACCTTCAAAAACCCCAAACAACAAAGAGGGACTAACGTTGAGAAATAGGTACAGATGCCTATCAGAGGAAGAGGAACAGGATAACCATACTGGGAATGACTTAATAGGAATTCAACCCCTAACATCCACGCCCATACCAAAGTTGAGAATAAAAAGAAAAGCAGCCACAGGACCGGAATCACCCCAGGAGGGCGAAACAGGAAGAAATGAAGATTATACAATAGAAGAAAGGAAAAATGTGTCAGGGAGGAAGGAAACCATAACAAAAAGAAAAGGGAGGAAACAATTGAAGAAGAAACAATGGAAACAATGGAAACAGAAACAGAAAATGGAACTAGATTTGAACAGGAAAATGACAAAGAAACTGGAAATGATGATTATGAAACAGGACGTGAATACGAGAGTGAGACGGATGAAACGCAAAGAAAAGAAATGGAAGACAATACGACAGAAAACAAGACTGAACAAGCAAGCAAAGGAAATACAAATTCAACAGAAGAAACCCCATCCACCCTTTTGACTGGGTGGGGGGACTCTGAAGCCAGTGCCCCCGTTGAATAAAAATCTAAAAAATTATTATGAATAAAAATCAAAATAAAATCAAGTGGCAACCATAAATGCGGCAACCTGGAGGCAACCAGAAATGGAAGGAACGAACTTCCAAGTATACTCAATAAATGTAAATGGAATAAATATTGAAAAACTTGTCAAATTCAATAAAGACCTAAATTATGATATTTTTTTACAAGAAACCCATAATGGTTTTAAAAATGATGTGATATCTTTTTGTGAAAGTCACTTAAATGGAATTCTGTTGAAAAATGACTTTGAGGGGAGTGATGTGAAAGGGGTTGTGGCAACAATAATTAAAAATAAACCAGGAATCCAATGGGAGAGAATAGAAGAGGGTAAAGATTTTAAAGGGAGACGACTACATGTCAAAATTGGGAAAATACATTTTATTAACCTCTATATGCCTTCCAACAAATATCCAGGACAGGAATTTATTAGAAATCTATCAAAATATCTAGAAAGATATACAATGGAAGACGTAATATTAGGAGGGGACTATAACTGGGTAGGGGATAATATAGATAGGGAGGGGGAACTAACAACCAATGATATAAGATTTAAGATAGAAATGGAAAACTTCATAAATAGGCATACATTTAACGATGTATACCGACAGTTAAATATACTTAGGAAACAATATACATATGAATATAAAATAAACAAAGGGAGTAGAATAGATAATTTCTTGTGTACAAACTTTAACGAAGAAACACACAAAGAGGCTGCAATTATTGATTTTCAGATCTCTGATCACAAACTTATATATATGACAGTAAATTTTAAAGCTAAAAATAACTGGGGAAAAGGGGGCTGGAAATTTAACAATAAGTTATTGGAGGATCCCAATTTTATAAATGAAATTAAAAATGAATTAAAAAGGTTTATTGAAAGAGGAAACATGGATATTATTAGAGAATGGGATAAATTTAAATTAAAAATAAAAAGTATAGCTATTGAAACTTCAAATATCTGAAGTAAAAAACTTAAAATGGAGAAAGAGGAAATAGAACGACGGTTAAAGAGGGAAAACACAGCAGATATGGAATAAAAACTAAACGATAGACTAAACAAAATAATAGAAGAAAACATCAGGGGTAAAGAAATGAGAGCGGGAAAATTCACACATATATACAGAAAAGCGGAAGGGCTGTATAAGCGAGAAGAGATTGGGGGGGGGGAGAAAAAATTATGGAGACCTTGAAAATTAATGGGGAAAAAACTACTGATAAAAATAAAATACTCAAATACATCGAGGAATACTACACCCAAATATATACATCTCAAAAAATTGAAGACTACAAAATTGATGACTATCTAAAAAATATTCAGTGCGAGAGGATAACATCAGCACATAAAGACTTATGTGATGAGTTCATCTCGCAAAATGAAATAGTGGAAAGTATTCGAAGCCTCACCAAAGGAAAATCCCCAGGTAGAGATGGACTCACCACGGACTTCTATGCGAAATTCTGTGGTGAGTTGTCGCTCATCTTAGAATGTTTGTATAATAACATTTTACTTAGAAATGATGTCATGACAGAGAGCATGAGGGAAGGGATAATAACACTACTGTATAAAGGGAAGGGGGATAGGGAAGATCTTAAAAATTGGAGGCCCATCTCCCTCCTAAATACGGACTATAAAATACTAAGCAAAATTTTAGCGAATAGGATAAAAAAGGAAATGGGGAAGATAATAAATATAAATCAAACATGTGGTCCCAAAGGCAGAGACATACAAAATAATATATTAAGTATAAAAACAATTATTGAACATATAAATGATAGTGGGCAAAAAGATGCTATGGTACTTTTTGACCAAGAAAAAGCCTTTGATAGATTAGAACACAACTATATACAAAAAGTCTTAGAGAAATTTGGCTTTGGAAACAGATTTCAAATATGGACCAAAATCCTGTATAGAAAACTAACTTCAAGAGTGCAGGTGAATGGAGCAAAGACGGGTAAATTTGATATTAAAAGATCGGTGATGCAAGGCTGCCCACTATCTATGCTATTATAAGTAATAACGATTGAAATACTAAGCATGAGCATTAAACTAAATAAAGATATTTAAGGTATTAAAATACCGAATATAAAAGAAGTGAAAATGTTACAACACGCCGACGATTGTACAAACTTTATAAAGGATCATAACTCCTTTAAACACCTGATCCAAGAATTCGACAAATTTAGCAAAGCATCAGGATCACAGATTAATCACGAAAAAACGGAAATACTCAAAATAGGAAACTGGAGAGGTAACCACCCAGGTTTACCCCACATTTAATCAAGAAAAGGGTCAAAGTTTTGGGAGTCAATTTTGGAGAACATGAAGAGAAGGAAAACTGCAGACAAATAAGAGAAGCAATCGAACAGAATGTGAAAATCTGGGCACTAACGCCACTTTGCCTAATGGAGAGAGTACAAGTAGCGAGAACATACATGTACGCCCATATTAATTATATCTTAAAATCTATAGATATTAGTAACAAAGCATTAAGCACAATAGATAATAATATAATAGACTACATTTGGGATTTTAAACTTCATTATATTAATAAAGAAACTATATAAAGCTAAAGAAAGGGGAGGGGTAGGACTCCCCAGCCCTATACTACTTAAAGCCGGCAATATTTTAAATAGATTTAAGAGGCTAAGAGTAGAACCAAAGAGTCCATGGGAAGGTAATTACATATACCGTTATGGATTCTCCATAAGAAATAGGACGATATTTACAAAAATAATAAATTAATAAAACAATTAGAAATTCCAAGAAAATTCAAAAACATAAAAGATTTACTAATAAAATATAGCGATAAAAAAGAACTATGGAATAAAGAAGAAACCTTAACATATAACTGGATAAGGGAGGACGTAACAAAAAATATTAAAAGCACGGCAGAAAAAGAAAATTTATACATTAACTGGGACAGAGCATGGGGGCACTGGATGAAACTAGTCTCCCTTAAAATTCAAAGCCTCTGCTTTAAATACATGCACAATGCATGGTTGACAGGAGAGGCTGCAGTGAGACGGCGCATGGTCAGAGTACCGCCAAAATGTCCACTGTGTAAAAGAGGCCCGTTTTCTAAATTCCATGTGATAATACAATGTGAAAAAAACAAAAATTAATAGGGAAAAGGTAATAGCTGAAATAAACAAAGCAGATAAATATAAACAACAAAGCATTTTATTTCTTGATGGGAATTTTACTAAAAATACGCTATATAAAATTACTGACTATATCGTTACAACAATGATGGCCTGTGGCCAAACAATAGTCATAGGAAAATAAACTAAAGTGAGAGGCATATGTAATGATAACTACCAACGGTAGTTACCCCAATGGGACATTACTCCTGCCTACTCTCGACAAATAATAGTAGAACGTATACCTCTCCATTTATACTTCAAGTGCCATACCAGTGTATATAAAGTAAATACAATTCAATATTATTTGAATAGAAAATCAAGTCTGGAAGCGGTATAAAAAAAAACCGATGAAAAAATTCGCCATAATAACTGAGAAATACGCTCAGGTGTGTTTTCGAAAATAATACACATCGGACCAATTTTATCGCTCGGTAATTTCCGGAGTGTGTAGATCGCCTGACGTCATATTTTGAACACACAAATTACTTCTGTTTCTATCGAAACATAAACAAAGCACTTGTTCCGTTCCATATTAGCTAGTTTGAAAAGTTTTATCATCACAGTCATGCCAAGAGGAGATCGTGGAGGTACAAGCAAGGGCAGCGGGGTCAGGTGCAGAGGCGTAGCTATGATATTTTGCGCCCGGGGACGAACTATAAAACTGGCGTCCCAGCCCCCTCCCCGTTTAATCACATTTTTGAATATTACCCTTGTTTGCTTATTATAATGTAACGTTGTAAGCCTCATTTTGGCGCCCCTGTACCTTGGCGCCAGGGGACATATGTACCCCCCTGCCCCCCCCCCCCCCCAGCTACGCATCTGGTCAGGTGTGTTACAGCAAATTGTTGGAATTCAAATGCTGATGGGTTTTCCGCGCATTCCTTTCCGAAATACCAAGCACTTCGTCGCAGGTGGACAGATTTTGTAACAATCAAAAGAGCAGACTGGGACGGTCCGACTGAGTTTTCTGCCCTCTAGGCTCTACTCCTTTCAGTTCACACCAGAATGCTTCCCATTTAGGTATAAATTTGATGTTGAGCATATGGGTAGGGCACCAAAAGAAAGTCAAACTCAATGATGCTGCTGCTCCGTCATTCCACTGAGTGAAGGAAACTGACAACCAAGCCAAGGTAACTGCAAATGTATCAGAAACTTCAACACCAAAGCATCAACTGTGTAGGCTTGAAATGTTGTCACCATCAGAGTTAGTAACTTGTTAAGTGTCACCACCAAAGAAAGTAAGAAGGGGCTATTCAAGGAGAGAAGTTGCAAGGGTGAGTTTTTAATGACATGTACCATATTATATATATGATATTCAACAGATCAGTCACTGCAACATTTTCATTTCTACCCTATAGAACGTTTTTTCATGGTTTTCAAAACAAATGCATTAAATATCTAATCAATCAAGAACTGAGATATAAACAGTGGATATATGTTCATGTTGCCTTCAACTTTGTTTGACCATGTGAATAGAAAAATCTTTCTGCTGGTAGATTTAGAAGGCCTGCATATATATTTCATTGTCGGACAAATGTGTGAATCAGATTACATATATATATATTTACAAACGTGACGAGGTTTATTCCCATCTGCAATGAATAAAAATCTGAATAACACAAAATGTGGTAGAAATTTTACAATATTGTGTTATGATTTTTTTCAGTGGAGCAGAGGAGGGGAACAGACCACTTAAGGGAAGGGTCACCCTTGTTATACAAAAAAAATAGTGACCCTTCATAGAGGTCAAATACCATGTCTACAATTGTTTGTCCCCAACATAATTGTAGACGAGCCTCCTCTGCTGCTATGTTATTCTGAATAATCCTGGGATTTTGTTTTATGTTTCAAGTAATATTCAAGTTCTGATGGTGGTTTTTCTATTTTTGGATTTATGTTTTTTCTTTTTCTGTAATATATCATCAAACTTCTGTATCGATCTCCACCGCAATTTTTGCAAATCTGATATAATCCTCTAACGCCGTTGTTACATCCAACACATCTTCGTGGACCAGCATGAGGGTTTTTCTTTATAAGATAATTATGTTTTTTGCAATATTCTCCACGACATTTTTTATCACATTTGTTAGTGGTTCCTTGACGCAGCCACGCACAATTGTTCATTATATTAATGATATCAGTTTAATTTTATCATCACCCCTCTGCTGTTATAATAATTAAATCATTATGGTATAATAAAATGGTACATCCGGAATCTCATACTGCAAGGATAGCTCGAGAACGATTAGAAGCAATTAAAAAATTTCTTCCTGTTAGAGATTCATTTAGAAAAAATCTACAAGCGCAGCAAGAAGCACAAGTTGAGTACGAAGAGGACACTAAAAAACTGTTTAAGCCCGTCACTGCAGCTACTGAACAAGTTGCAACAGTCATCAAAGAAGATCTTCTTCCGGTATCAAAACAAACTGCGGCGCAGACTGAAAAAATAGCAAGAAGAACTAAACAGACAAAAAAGATTTTACGAGATCTTCCACCTGGCATAGCCAGGGAAATAGCTGCAGCTCAACCTCCATATGTCGGTGAAGAAATACTTGAAGGTATTGGAAAACTTCGTACTGAAGTCGCCGACGTGCAAAAAGAACATGCATCTGAATCCAAACCAGTAGGAGAAAACTTAGAATTGATTGCAAAATTTAAGGAAGGGTTTGCCGAAGATATTAGAAACACTGAAAGAGAAAAATTACCTGAAAAAATATTATTTGGTATATTTAATAAATCTAGTATTTTAAAACCTAGTCATGAAAAAGTGAGTGATGATAATCTTATTAAATGGATATATCGCATATATGCAGACGAAAGACGGGTTAAAAAGAATGATTTGAGATACAAAGCTCTTCATAAAGAAGTAAAAATACTTTATGGAAAGAGACTGGAACAACTAGAACAAGAACAACCCTTCCACTGGAAGCCTCCTCCACCTCTGCAACGAGCAGAACAAAAACAATCTTTTTCACCGCTGTCGAAATTTAAGGAGATGTTTAAAATAACATCACCTGAGAAATCAGAAGAAGAAGGAGCTACTGGCAGTGGTCTGGGAGATGATTTTGTTTGTCCTGATAATATCATCAATGACGTGTCACGGTTAGAAGTTCTCATAGGAGGAAAACGAGCCGGAAATAATTCACCAGAATTAATTAATGAAGCATCTGATATTTGCCGGCGACTATTTCAAGGTGGTATCATGGATATCGGCGTTTACCGAGAACTTATTGATGAGCTCGTTGATGATTAGTCACCGCGATTAGATAAATGGTAAATAAAATAAGATGATCGTACACAATAATCATCGTAAACCCGTATCGGTCAGAGCGGTAAACTCACGATTACCAATCTATAGGGTTATTTACGGAGATGGACTTGGTGATGTCATTCGGGGATTATTCACAAGGATAGCTCCAAAAGCAGCACCTATTGTAAAACAATTAGGTATGAAGGCTATCGATATTGTTCGTGAAAAAGCTCCTGGAGCAATTGTCAATGTTGCTGGTAAGGTGTTCTCGGCGATCAAGGACAGACTATCACGATTATTGCGACGAAAACGACAACCACCAGTGAAACTGGCAAGTACTGATATTATGCCCGCAGACGTAAGTAAAATAATAAATCAAGCTGCAAATCAAAAACTAGCAGCGTTAGCAGATCAGGGACTCGGTGAATCGGGAAATAATGTCTCAAGTTTGATATCCGGAAGTGGAACTTCCCGAAGTGGAACTTCCCGAACGCGGTAATCAACGTGTTAGACGAAATAATTATAATAAAATGTTCAAGCGCGTATCCGACACAGCATTTGACATGGAAGCACCTGTCCTTAAGGATGAATCGGTACGTGATTATCAGTTTTATTCTTATGAAGCACGAGTACCAGATCAACGTGGAAGAATTGAACTACAAGTTCATGACACAAGTAGATACTTTTTACCCGCTGAGGCGTTTATTGAGGTAGAAGGTACAATTATAAAAACGGATGATACTAATTACGCAGGTGCAGTAAAAGTTGGTTTTGTCAACAACGGGATCATGGCATTATTTGATAGTGCCACGTATATGATTGATGGAAAAAATATTGAATCGATTGAGAAAGATGTAGACGTTGCTACAACAATAATTGGTCTAGCAAGATATTCTGATGATTATACAAGATCAGCAGGTCCCACAATGATGTTTGTGAAAGATAACTCCAATAACCCTGAAAGCGATCCGTATAATATAAGACGACCAAGAAACTTCGCCGATAACAATGATGCTGATGTGTGGCCAGTGGTTCATGGTGCTAACCCAAATTTCAACTTGGGGTTTGCAACGCGTAGAAATATGTTGTCAGGAGACAACAGAAGTTTTTCATGTACAATTCCACTATCGCACATTTTTGGATTTTGTAGGAATGTTAAAAGGGTTATTTTTGGAGCTAGACACACGGTTGCTCTTGTAAGAAAAATTAATGATGACGACGCTCTGTGGAGACCTGCTGGTGATGCTGGTAAAGTAATATTATCGAAACTTTCACTGTGGATGCCGGTAATGACTCCAACGATCGCAGAAGAACAAAAATTGATTTCTTTCATGGACACAGGTGGTAAATCCTTGTTGTCATGGTTGATAACAAGCACAGATAGTATGCAAACTAACGTTAACGGTCAGTTTACATGGCATATAGCATCACAACAAGGTGTTTCTGCACCACGGCATATTTTTATTGCGTTTCAGAACCATGATCGATTAAACTCACAAACTCACTCTCATATGATATTTAACCAACTAGGTCTCACAAATATTTCCTTACGGATAAACGGACAACAAGAACCAACAGAAAATATACAACTAAATTATGCACAAAATCATGTAGGACGTGCATATCATCGTTTGATGTCATTTATGGGACATGATCAAAATGTAGATACTGGGTTGCAAATATCACAATATGATTTCAGAACCTTGTATCCGATTTATTATTTCTCACTGGAGCATCTTGATCTATCAAAACAATCTGTCGTCGATATACATCTTAAAGCAGCGTTAAATACAGGTAATGTTAATTATAGAGCAATCGCGGTTATACTTAGCGATAAAGCCATGTTACTTGAAGGTGGTAGTGGTCGAATGAGAGTCGTTGATGCACCAGTGGAAAATCTTTAATCGTGTTATTTAAAAACACGAGTATTATCATAAAATGCCATATCAACACGTTAGTGTCAGTCTGACTCACGGTCAGATTAAAAACCTTCAATCAAATTCAGCAAAAAACTGCGGAATGAAAATATCACTAAAGCGTGATCAGATCACGGGTGGTCAAAATAAGCTATCATTATCAGAACACCAGCTTAAACATTTCAACGACGCTAAACAATCAAAAACAGGCGTCAAACTCAATCTCTCTGCGGGTGCGGTTAAAGACTCAATTAAAACAGGCGGTATATTTCCACTTCTCGCGGCCATTCTGGCATTAATAGCTGCTGCCGCGCCAGCCGTAGCAAAGGCAGCCGCGTTAGGTGCTGTTGGAACAGCTGCTGGAATGGCTCTAAAGAAAGCAACAGGGCAAGGATACAAAAAAAAGGGACGCGGCTTAAGATGGCCAGGATCTCGTTGGGGAAGAGGCCTAAGGCTTCCACGTTAGACGTTCCAGCATCAAATTTTGATTTACTTGATGCCGCTAAACGATTAAAAATATCTGCCTTTAGAGGTGTTTTCATGCGAGATCAATTACCAAAACAACCAAACAAGCTCGAAACAGGTATTATTAATCTCGACGAACGTTCCGGACCTGGTACTCATTGGGTATCATACGCGGTTGATCCACGTGGAATCGTTTATTTTGATTCATACGGGTTAGCTCCGCCTGTTGAATTTATCAAGTATGTTGCACCACTTCACGCAACAACCAAAGTTTGGTATTCAACGCTACCCACACAAACAATGACAGATCCGCCAATATGCGGCCGTGAAGTAATTAATGTACTCGATGCTATATCAAAATCATCCAGGCCGCCACATAAAGTCGTGCATGATTATGCAAGCAACCGATTCGTTTTAAACAACAGGTCTTATTATAATGGTTGATATTTACGGAAGATCTTCCTCACGCGTTAAGAAAAAACCCGGCGACGTTGATCTATCGAAGTACGCGACTAAGGATGACCTCGCTGATATTATGAACCTGGCTGGAGTTGACCCAGATGAGGTTGTTATTTTTCAGGATCGACATGGTAAACTAAAAAGCAGCAATATCAAATGGAATGATATAGTTCGACGAGTATTTGGTGCAGTTGCGGATAATATACCCGTGTTTACCGACAGCGGCAAAATCAGGGATTCAAGTATTTCGTTTACAACCATTAGAGATGAAATTGGAAGAAGCGTTGCTAATCGCGTGAAAAACACCGGTGACACAATGACGGGTGAACTTAACATGAACGGAAACAAAATAGTAGTTTTAAGAGATCCAACATCCGACGAAGATGCTGCAACAAAAAGGTATGTTGACACCGTAGATGGTAAATTATCCACGCTGAGAGCCGAGTATGATGTTCACGTAGGCGCTTTTGGAAGATTTCGAAGAAACCATCAAAAAACCACAGAAGAATTCTTCGGAACTCCGCTTATCGTCAACATAAAACTCGTTGATATCAAAACCAACATTGACACGATCAAACAAACACAGCAGGATATCAAAACTAACCTAGACACGATCAAACAAACACAGCAAGACATCGTAGCGGGAATTCCTGAAATCGTTAACAAAACAAGTCTGATTAAAATCCCAGCCGGAATAACTTCCGGGCATATTACCAACATCGTATGCACGGTATCATCGGGATTTGCAACATGGTCGCAGCAAAATAATACTATCAAATATACCGCAACAGTCACTGGCGTGTACAGGCTGTCTGTGTTTAGTGCTGCAAAATTTGAAATATTTACAACGTTTCCATGGCGTCATTCCACCGACAGGTTTTCCGGGGTTGTATCTGTTATACTAAATAGCGGAACCGAAGAAATATTTATTCTGGAAGCAGCTGATAAGAAATTAACCGCAACATCCTTCTGGTGGTGTTTGGAATTTGTAGCTGGAACACCTCAATTGATTACGGCATAAAATATAATGAGTGCTATCGACGTTCAAGGATTTAGGTACAATCAAGCGCGTGAATGGCAGGCAGCGTTGAAAGATCGAGTCGAACAATATACAGTAAAAATAAAAAAGTATCAACGACGATTAGTTATCATCGACGTTGTTGTTTATTCGGTATCCGCTGTTGTTGCCGGAAGCGGAATAATATTATCCGCGGTAACAATGATGGCACCAGTAGCTGTGACTATTTGTGTTTGTGCAACTACGACAATTGCAGGTGTGCTTAATATCGTTGCAAAAAAAATATGTACTTGCACGAACGAAAAATTATCCGATTACAAGATAAAATTACACATAGCAACTGTCGCATACACAAGGTTATCCTCGTTGTTATCAGCGAGTCTCAATGATGGAATTATATCCGATTTTGAGTTTTCAATGATGATCAGCGTATACAATTGCGCCGGTATTAAAGGTACGAGTATCAATAATGACGGAATTACTGCAGCAGATCGTGACAAACACAACCCCGCACAAAACCACGATGATCTCGCTAAGTTCGATTAATCCTGAATTTAACATCAATTTTCCAACAGCAATTCGCGCGAATGAAATTGCACTAGCACAATTACGAGTATATTACAGCTGGCCAAACATCAGATCAAAATCATTTAATGGTACACCAGCAAATAATTCGCTTGTGTTTGCTGATAAAAACAAACCCGATGGAACACCTGACTGGGTTGTTGTTGGAATACCAACTGGTAGTTATGAGGTCGAACAAATCAGTGATGAATTTGCTCGTAGAATAAAATCAACAACAGGAAAAGAAGCAAAAATATCAATTAATGTTCATGAGCCGACCCTGTCCTCGACGATTGAAATAAACTCGCCTGATTATGCCGTTGATATTTATCAGTCCACGATAAGATCCGTACTAGGTTGGCCTGAAATATCACCACCGACAACACAGATACCACCAGAACCGAAAAAGTCTGATTATGTCACGGATAGGCAATCATATCATGAAATTAATCCATCATACCGCGAACAACTACGTATTTTAAAAAATAAATCACTGTTTAGATTATTTATATTTGTCGGTGATGTTACTGAGGCGTGGACTTTTATAAATTCTGGGGAAACAGGAAATATTTTTTGGTATTGGTCAGAGTGATATTATTGAATATTTTCAGGAAATCAATCAAGAATGTAAAAAACAACTAGATCAACTAAATCAATATTTTAACGAACATATTTTTGACATATCAGCGTCATCACGTAAAAAAATCATCACGCGTGTGGAAATATTAAATCAGCTTATATCAGATATGGAATATTTTAATGACCGAATAGTTCAAGCGATGCTTAGTTTAAAATTTTCTGAAAAATCTGATGCAAAAGCATGGTTAGATAAATATAAATTAACAGAAGCCGATGTACCAAATTTTAAATTTCCCGGGTATAGTGTAACCGAATTAAGAAAATCTGTCAATGATGTCATTGATGAGTTCTTTCCTAAAATACTTGGTGCATGGACAAAAATAGCCCCACCAGCAACTGTTCTTAGATATGATAATGATCCACTCGGAGGCGGTAGGCACATATCTCCGGGAATCGTTAATATAACATCGACGATCGCGGTTAATCTAGTTTGTGACGTAATTGATGGCAGTTATCAAATAGATCTTGGAAAATCAAATCAGGCTCAACAGGGATACATCCTATACACGTTCACACCACAAGTCCCCCCTGGCGATTTGATCGTGCAAGTACCAACCAATCCTGTCTATCTACGCACACATAATCAGTATTTGTCACGAATAAATTTCAAACTCACGGACCACCTTAATCGCTTAATTGACCTACGTGGAGAAGAGCTTGTAATAAATCTGTATGTAAAGTCGTAAGACTTTTGTCGTAGAAAGATCCAACGTGAGGGTTTTTATACACTTGAAAACGCGCGTTTTCACAAAACATAGAACAATTTAGCCACGGAAACGAGGATTTCTTATTAACACAATGAACTCCGGCGCACTCCTGCATCAAAGTCGAATAAATATATTTGATGAGGTAATTCATCTTTTTTAAAATGTTTTATTTTTTTCTGAAAATTTGATCATTTCACATAAATAAGAATCTTTGATTCTAAGTACCAACTCACCCATAGAGTTATAAATAAATAATAATTCAGAATAAATAATTTGTAAAATTAAGAAATTTGTACAATTTTATGTTTTTGATGGGGTAAATGGTAGCAAAATTAAGAAATTTGTACAATTTTGTCAATTTGATGGGGTAAATGGTACTCAAATTTACAAAATTGTACAATTTTATGTTTTTGATGGGGTAAATGGTAGTCAAAATTAAGAAATTTGTACAATTTTGTAAATTTGATGGGGTAAATGGTAGTCAAAATTAAGAAATTTGTACAATTTTGTTAAATTTCAGTAAAAAAAAAACAAATTAATTCAGAAATAAATAAATAATAATTCAGAAATAAAATAATAATTCAGAATAAATAATTTGTAAAATTAAGAAATTTGTACAATTTTATGTTTTTGATGGGGTAAATGGTAGTCAAAATTAAGAAATTTGTACAATTTTGTGAATTTGATGGGGTAAATGGTACTCAAATTAAGAAATTTGTACAATTTTGTAAATTTGATGGGGTAAATGGTAGTCAAAATTAAGAAATTTGTACAATTTTGTTAAATTTCAGTAAAAAAAAAACAAATTAATTCAGAAATAAATAATAAATAAGAATCTTTGATTCTAAGTACCAACTAGCCAATCAGAGTTATAAATTGCATAAATCAGAATCTTTGATTCTAAATCTTTGATTCTAAGTACCAACTAACCCATCAAATTCAGAAATAATATTTCTGATCAAAGATCTCAGTCATCTTCATCGGAATTACTACTCTGGATCGTTTCACCAGTAACGAAGTTACTCTCTAACATAATTTTTCTTAATAGTCTTATGCGAGCACTAATCGTTTTCTTTGCCTCATACTCGTGGGATAATAACGATTTAATTCTTTCTACGGCGGCAGAGACAGGAACGAACTCCTTCACATGATCATCTTCTACGGTAGCTAGCGACTGAAACATTGCCGCCTGAATCCGTTTCATGAGACTGTATTCAGATGATAGTGTGTGTGTCCCCTGGGTTTTACGTTCTTGTAAAATCTCAAAGTCAGAAACTATTTTTTCAGGATTTAGTTCATCAGATATATTAATTCCATCTTTTTTCAATTTTTTAATAGCAACAATTACATCATTGATATTTTCATGGTTCATTATATAATATATAAATCTTTAAAATAAAAAAAAATATCCCTAGAACACCTATCGAGTGTTTAGCGAGTTCGTCGGGATGTTTCAGGGACAGCACAACATATACAATGAATGAAGAGCTCCTATCGAGTGTATTAGCGAGCTCAGATTATGAATGAAGAGCCCCTATCGAGTGTATTAGCGAGCTCAGATTATGCATTGGACGGCACAAACATATATTATGAAATGGAACCTCTATTCGAGTCTTTTAGCAGGTTCAGTAAATATGTAATGAATGAATGAATGTAATGAGATGTAATGAATGAATGTTATGAGATGTAATGAATGAATGAATGTAATGAATGAAATATATATAATGAGATGTAATGAATGAATGGCCATTTTTCTCCGCTCAACAGAACCACCTACCCCAATAATCAACCCGTGGGTGGTACAAAACATGTATCAACCACCGGTGATACGTGGTTTGGATGGTTTTGAGAGCGGAGAGAGGCTGGCGGTGCCCCAATTAATTATAAAAATCGCTAATATGCGTAACCACCGACCAATTGTCAGTCATGGGATTCGATCCAGGACCGCGAGCGTCACAGTCCAATTCGATACGGATTGAGCTATCAAATCTTATTACAAACATATGTTTCGGAAGTTAATATATAGCTACAGCAATTCTGAATTAAAACAGCGGAATAGTTTCTACATTTAAATAACTGTTTCTACATTAAAATGACGGTTTCTGAATATAACAAACGGTTTCTGAATATAACAGTGTCTTTCATAACAGACTGCAAATATAAACCTGCGTGCAGTGATCGATTTGTGCATAACAACGGTTTGTAAATGCAGCTACTTGCGGATCAATAACAACGGTCAAGTTACCTCAGTTTCTCGCTATGTTGTATGATGGGAAATTTCTATTTTGTAAGTTAGAAACCATAAATATACTTCTACGAGTAATTAATTACGACGTAAATGGTTAATCTGACCATAAAAATCGGAAATTTACGAAGAAAACTATATATTACAAAGTAATCTCCCTTTTGCATAATTAAAAATTCAGTAGTATAAGGGGGACATACAGCAACTAATATAATTCAATGTGGTTAAATATAATTCGAGGTGGTAATGATAATTATTGATATCGGAAGATAATTTTTTGCTTATATTTTTTCGAGAAAGATGTTTTATATATATTTTCTGCTACTTTTTGTACTGAATGCGGGGCAATATCAAAATATTTCGCAGCTGAATGCATCGAACGAAATATAATTTCTTCGCCAGTTTCTGTGTTTGTAGCCTTGATCACCCTTCTAGAAACTGTCTTACCTCTTCCTGTATTACCACGCGCAGAGTTCACGCTTTGCGTGACAACACAAAGGTTGGATAAGGAGTTGTTCTGAGGATCCCCGTCAAGATGATCAATAACAAGACCGTCATTGATCAATCCGTTATGACACTCATAGGTAAATCTATGACACAGATAATGTTTCTTTCCTCCCTCGTATGTGAACGCTAGATAACCAGAATTAATGACATGACCAACTGGTTTTTTTAACCTGCAGTGTCTGATGATACCATTAATATTTGATTCGTAGTTTGTCACGACAGGATGTGGGATAAATATATTTTGCTCCATATATGATAATATTATTTGTTTAAATTATTGTTTGTCTGAAAACTTAGTTAGATAATCCTCCACGGATTTTATAGCATTTTCACTATTATTATTTTTTTTGTCATAATATCTTTTAAGCTCTCTGAACCGTTTTCCCCCGCACTTTCCACATAATTTTGTTTTTCCTCGCACTCCAGTACCACATCGCAGACATGGTATTGGTCCTAAGCTTCCACGGTTAACGCACTGCATGTGTTGTCCGCAGAACTCCCTTTTACAGGATTTATTACAACGAGTCAATGAACCCACCATGAGCCATCTGCATTGAGACATTGTATACATAATATTTTAATTTAAATACTTGTCTGAAATATAGTATGAACGAATTCGATAGATTATCCCGAATAAAGCCCTGGAGCGTGGATAAATTCAACCTTGACAGAATATCTCCAGACTTGCCAGTACGAGATCTGGTTGATCCGAAAAATAAAAGTCTGATCTCGAAAATTCACGACGCCAAGAAAGAATTTCACACAGATGGTGCATCTCATGTCTGGTCAACGTTCAAGATTATACGCAACGGCGCCATTAACGCTATGATGAACGACAAACGAGCAGCAATTACCATTAACTACCTCTTTGATATTCATCAAAGTAATCGCAAGTATCTTTTCAAAATAAAATTTTTCGTGTTGACAGAAACAAATGATTGGATTATCCGTGACAAATATGATCCTGTCCACGGTAATAAAAAAACTGTCGTACTAAGTAAAGATTCCAAACCAGGTCTATTGACAGGTATTGACAAACCGTATTATGAACGAGCATATCCTGTGACCGCGGTTATTTATGTAATCTATGTGATAAATGAAAAACCTAGCGTTGATAAACTAGCGCCGATGAAATTTTCAAAAATAAATTGTGTAGCTGAACGAGTAACAGAACATTTTACCGTTTTGACTCGTGGAAACGGCTTAACGGATAAGAGACGTAAAATAATAAACACGTGGGGAGAAATGGTTAAAGATACTAGTGCGTCTATGAAAGATGTCGCTGAGTTAGGAAAAAGATTAAAATTTCCAATAACCGTAGCGACGATAACTGGAGAAATTTTGTATGAATCAAAATATAGATCAAAAGGAGCTTCGATCGAAATTATTGATCATAACTCACACGCGTGGACCAACGCAGTAACAATATTTCCACGAGATCGAACTGTTAAATGTTATCCCGGAGGCATGTTTGATTTTATTAACGAAATAAGTAAAAACGATCCTGTGTCAGTATGGTTATTTCATTCTTGCGTGGAAGAAAATAATCAATTTGATCGGTTTGTGAGGCCAAATGGTGTTATTTATCGAACAAATCATCTTCACGAGAAAATGAAAAATCTTGCGCTGCAATACACTGATGACACTGACGAATTATTGACCAACTGCTTTACTGTTCCGTCCGTTGCGGCTCATTTTGCTAGAAAGAAAAATTCGTGGAAACCAACTCGGTTTGATTTTCTCAATGACATAGTATCCAGTTGTGTCGAATATGGACACGGCGGACTATGGAATACTAAATACGATCATAGAGATGTTATTTCAGTTGATATGGTTGCGTGTTATCCGGGAAGTTTTCTTGGATACGGAGATTGTTCTGTGTATTTTGAGCGATTCGGTCATCCCACGCACGAAATGACGCGAGTATCGATAAATGGACCATTACCGGATTTTGATCTGACTGGATTTGCTCGTATCGAGTCATTCGAAATGTCTAAAGGGCTCCATGCAATTTGTTATGTTTGGTTTGGAAAACATTTTTCGGAAAAAATGTGGACACCAATAGTACTATTACGGTATATGCTTGATTGCACGATGTTAATATCGCTGACGATCAGCGAAGCAATTATATCATATCGAAAACAAACCGAAGTTTGGTTACCACATTCGGATGAAACCGATTCGAAGGATCTTGGTAGAAAAATAATTGGCAAATTTACCCAAGGAGCAGCATATGATCACAGACAACATTGTACAAGATTGATCATGGACGACGCTGAGTTAGATTTTATAATCGCTGATACAACGAACAAGAACACGTTTGTAAGTCGAGAAACAGCTTTCTTGTCAAATGGAAATAAACTAGGTACAATTGTGAACTACATGGACGGTGAGTCACCTCAGTATACTCATTTAAGATCATCGATGCTCGCGTATGTTTCAATAAATCTATTATCGATGATAAATAAGGTTTCTACGCATGCCGTCAGAGTTGCTACCGATTCGTTTTATATAAGCAAAAAACATTCAATGCTGTTAGAAGGATTAAACATAGGCACTTATGCATCGTGGGGTTCGTGGAGAATAAAAAATGAATATATGCTCGATTATTCCGAATCCGCTGATGTTGCGGTTAAAGATATTTACTGTAAAAAATATCAAACGTTGACGACTTCGTTGTTACCATCGATATACGATCCAATAACTAGACACAAAACGGTTTATCTAAACGGACCTGGCGGCAGTGGTAAAACCACTCGAGCTATCGAACTATTTCAGAACTCGGATATGATCGTGCTAACACCCACACATAGACTCGCGCGAGAGATGAAACAACGCGGTGTTAATTCCTGTACTTATCACAGCTTTTTTCGATGGAAGGGTGATACATGGACATCTTTAAGGATGGGTGAGAAATACATTCCAAGGATTATAATATGGGATGAAATATGCACTGTACCGCAAGAAACATTAAAAACATTTCTTGATTGGTTGTTAACAAGAAATACTGCTGTGATAATGTGCGGCGATCACGGTCAACCACCACCTGTAGCTGGACCATCTCCACATGATTGGCTAAAGAACTTTGTCGACCACTACGAAGAAATAACTGATGATCATAGAGCACTTGATGCAGCATTAAAGGAATTTAAAAAATTAATCAGACTGCAACCGAATAAAATACAGTGTGAAATAATGCGCGAGATAATTTCAGAAACACCCATGAAAGACTTTATGCAAACGTGGCGACCAAACGATTTGATAGTTGCAAGTAGAAAGATAGTTCGTGATACACTTCAGCGGGAGTTGTTTCAGTTGCAACGAGAAAAGTTTCCAACGTTGTCAGTTCCACTATGTTATCGACCAGCAGATACGCGACGGCAAAATATCGACGTTGATATACCAGGAGAGTCAAAGAGGAAACAGAATCTTGTATTGAATGATATTGTTGCCGTCGACGTTGATGTTGTTGAAGATGCTCTACGTGCTGATAAATCCCCGTGGACGCTCGGATACGCGATGACGATTCATTCATCTCAGGGATTAACTATTACTGACACAGTTGTTTGGATCGTTGATGATCACATCGAATGGTCGAACTTGGTTTATCTCGCAGTGTCTCGAGTTAGAAAAATATCTCAATTGAGACGAATCGTCATGGACTCGTCAGTGATCAATGATGATGTTGACGGTGATATAATAAGAAAAAAATTATCTGGTTATAAACAGTGTGATAAAAAAAATAAACGCAATTTTGATCTTGATGTTGATTTTATTAATGCGCTAAAACAACAACAGAATAATCATTGTGCAAGTTGTAATTGTATAATGTTATGGCGGTATCTGAAAAATGATCCAAGACAATTTACCATAGATAGAAAAAATAACAATCTTGGTCATACACGAGAAAATATCATGTTGACCTGTCTTGAATGTAATCGACGCAGAGGCGCCAGTGCTAGTTAAGTGATTTTGGTGGTAATTGTGTATCCGTAGGGATTACTTGTAATTGTTCACGCACAAATCCGCGTTGAGGAGCAGCCGAATCTAGTCTGTAGATTGCGGGTCTACCTGGCGATCTTGTCACGGTGGATATCTTATGCGTGGTAACACTCCAAATAGGATCAGTCGCTCTCGCTTTACCGCCTTCAAGTTCGCCGGGCTCATATAAATATCTAACTGTAACATCACCCAATATTTTTTGCTTTTCAATATCTTTTCGTTGTGTTGGTATATTTGTTTTGGTAATTGCATTAATGGGTTTCATGTTGGTTGTTCGTGTAATCTCATTATTTAATGCAGCTATCACGCTTGGTAATCTTGCCACCCATTCACGAGATCTTTTATCCTGAATCAATTCCTTCGCGTATTGATATCCAAATAACCGCTCAGCGAGTGTTCGACTAAATCGCTCAACAATCGCCTGATCACGATGAATTGCAGTATGCCCTCGTCGTATTTTGGTATTATGTTGTTTCATCAACGATGATACTGGACCAAGAAATTCCTTGCCAGGATCAACCTGTAGCAGCTGTGGCCATCGCAGACCACTTTGTGGTCCACCACCTCGTTGATAAATTCGTTTAAATGCGTCGGCTACTTCAGCGGCTGTTTTAGTCGTTAACGGTTCTGCTTCTTTATATCTACTTGCAACGTCAATGACAGTTAGCACGTATTTGTACGTTTTTCTACGTACAGTATCATATGGTAAAAATAAAATATCAGCTTGATGAACTTCATTAGGAACACTGACACTGAAATACGCGTACTGAATTTGTTTAGGACGTGGTAGATAAATTTGCCATATTGCCTGCCTGGACAACCACGCGCTAGCGGCAGAATGTTTAACCGCTGCTGCATCAGCGAGTTTACTAATTGCTGATTTACCCTTCCAGTATCCAATTGGTGAATAATAAATCGATTCCATTATATATTACCAGCCCCTAGCGCTAATTTACTTTTCATCGCGGATCTTACTAACCAATTAGCTAATGATTCTCTGATATTTTTATTTTTTATGGAATTTAATGAATGAACTAATTTCACATCTGCAATATGCCTATCTTGTAGATTTTTACTCTTATAAGCTACATCATGAACATGACAAGCTCGATCAATGGCGTTTATTGGTTCCTCGCCTGGTTTTGGTTGATCCTGATTATCAAGCCTGATATCGAGTCGAGTACCAGGACCGTAATAATTATATCCTGGTAGATGTTTTTCTCCGCTGTATTTAGCCCATGGAGCACCTGGAAACTTTGACATCAAATTAGCAATATCACCACCGCGCCTATTAGGTAAAAACGAAAATTTCTTTCTACCGCATACAGAACATTTTCCACCATACGCTATTTTTTTATTTTTTGTTATAACCGTAGCTAAATCAGTGGTTGGAGTTTTAACTTTACAGCGTAAACAATATAAATTCATGTTATAATATATATGGATATAATTGATTTCTCAGCAACTCGGCAGCGAGAGCCAGTTAAACACCATCCTGCACTACCGAATTCCATCAGAATGATTATCATGGGACCATCTGGATCGGGTAAGACGCAATTATTACTTAATCTGATAATGAGATGGTTGAAATGGGATAAGTTGTATTTGGTAGCACCATCCGCTGATGATCAACGATGTTATGAAGTACTTAAAGATTTTAACGAAAACGCGCGATTACTGGACGAAAATAATGATGTTATAGAGTTTATAACAGATATTGATGAAGCACCGTCCGTTGATGTTTTAAACGGATTTATTAATAATTTAGTTGTGTATGATGATGTGATGCTAGATAAACAGTCAAATCCAGCTAGGATTTTTTCCCGTGGTAGACATAAAAATACCGATGTTATTTATGTTACTCAACGATACACACAAATACCAAAAGTGATCAGAGATAACTGTAACATTTTAGTTGTGTTTAATGGCGTAGACACACACACGTTGCGAAATATTCATCAAACCTGGTGCAGCGGTGACATGGATATAATTAAATTCAGAAACTTCTTTTCACGAGCGCAAACTACTCCGCACGGGTTTATAACAATAAATTTGCACGATCCTAGAACAAGATATCGTATTGGACTTGATAAAATATTTGGATAACGGGGGGTGATGATAAAATTAAACTGATATCATTAATATAATGAACAATTGTGCGTGGCTGCGTCAAGGAACCACTAACAAATGTGATAAAAAATGTCGTGGAGAATATTGCAAAAAACATAATTATCTTATAAAGAAAAACCCTCATGCTGGTCCACGAAGATGTGTTGGATGTAACAACGGCGTTAGAGGATTATATCAGATTTGCAAAAATTGCGGTGGAGATCGATACAGAAGTTTGATGATATATTACAGAAAAAGAAAAAACATAAATCCAAAAATAGAAAAACCACCATCAGAACTTGAATATTACTTGAAACATAAAACAAAATCCCAGGATTATTCAGAATAACATAGCAGCAGAGGAGGCTCGTCTACAATTATGTTGGGGACAAACAATTGTAGACATGGTATTTGACCTCTATGAAGGGTCACTATTTTTTTTGTATAACAAGGGTGATCCTTCCCTTAAGTGGTCTGTTCCCCTCCTCTGCTGCTAGTGGTGGTGGTGTTGTCATGTTCAACAATTTTTCAGTCGTATCTTGGCAACAATCATTTAAGTCCATCAGGTTTTTCAGTTAGTAGATTTATTTCTTATTGATCAATGATATTTGGTATGCAAAAGCATCTTATGGGGCATATGTCATATAGGTATGTGACTTTGATTTAACTGTATTGGTGTAGTAATTCATTGAACTTAGATACAAAAATTCTGATTCAGCTTTTTCAGTGTTTTATTTATAGTCCAGTATATTCATATTCAAATTAAATCATAGATATCAAGATCTGATCTTTTGATATCCTACAATGTAAAATTGTTTAAAACTTTTTAGTGTTTTGTAATGTTTGCAAATAAAGTATCTATAAAAATAAATTATCTGTATTCTGATAGAATGATATACTGTATTTTGCATCTTTATTTACTTTGAAAAAGGCTTTAGCTAGCTGCATTGCATTTTAATGAAAACAGCCAAAGAGAGAAAGTATGCATTAAAGGAGACTAGAAATCAAAATTTTCCTTTTACGTATGTAATTCTCTACAGATTTTAATTCGACTGCAATGTTTATAAATTAAATATCGTAAGCGGGTAGTGATTATATTGCGTGGAAGATACCACGATTCCGTAAATTGCCGAGTTTTTCCGAGTTTTGATGAGACGACAGATCACGTGGTACGTGACGCTATACTAGCCAGTCCACGAATACAAACAAACATTGGCGAGCGAGGCAGACAGGAGACCACATTTGGGTTGCACATTCAAAAGTTGAATCTGCAGTCTGATATAATAGTTTATGTACTGTACTGGTAAGTGCTAAAAGAAATTTGTTAGGCACAGGCCCCGGGCTGGTGACTTAAATAAACTAAAAGTCCTGAATGAAATTCCACAAGCCCGGACAGTTCATACCTGTCAACTCTCAAGCCGGGAGAAAAACCTCCCGATTTTGGGGGTATTTCCTCATCTACCTCCCGATCTCGTAATATCTCTCAATTTTGCGCAGCGAAGTCCCGATTATTACATTATGTCTGTCAATTTTCATTTGTCAGAAGAAAAAAGCCCAACCCCAAACCATTTATAAATATAACGTATGCAATCCACAGTCTAATCTGCCACACGGCAGACATCATAGCGATATGACTGAAAAATTGTTAAAGCTACGTTAAAAATTAAAATCACACGCACACACGTCTAAACCCGGCACTGGACGAAATAATTAATATCATACAACAGTTTTTTTTCTTCTTTTATTCTTCTTCAGTAAATAGAACGTGAAGATTAAACATTATTCAAGTAAATTTCAGATCTTTTAAACAACTACAACATTACTATAGAAAATAAAATATTAAAAGAATAAAATTGTCACAATTAGCTTAAATGAATGATCACTTTGAAATTTTCTCTGCAAACAAAATCGCATCTCCATTTCCGCCAAAGAAACTCGGCCAGTTAACACCTGACATTCCTCTTCCTTATATGAAAAGTTTAATTACCATGATTAAATTACAAGGAATAAAACAAAATATACCATGCAGTATATGTGGCCCTAAAGAACTAATTCTATAAATATTTTAATCAGCAAACAGTGTTACATGCATTAAGACTTAAACCTAAGGAAATAAGGTGGGGCATAAAACTTGAGAAAAACAGTTGCCACATGTACGGTAACTTGTGACTGCAGATTTGAACTGTTAAAATGAAGTCCATGGCATTGTAAGTAACAACAAAATAGGCATCGTTTACATGTATTTGGCAATCAATTGCTGGTGCTTACACATACACACACTGTCGAACATGGTTTCTTTTGAAGTATGTCCGAAGGGCAGTCCTTTTCACAAGATCAATGCAAGGATAAGGATTATGTTCATTAGTCACACTGGCTTTATTGTTTGCGTACTTAAATCAAAACTTTAGCTATTTTGCAATTTAGCCAGAACTGACCAGAATATGCAAAAGCGGCTTGTCATGGGGAAATAATAAGGCGTATCACATGGAGAAAAGGCACGTCAAATGGACCGTCGCACATTGGGGCAAGGGGGGGGGGGGGGTCAGTAGTCCCCTCTCCCGTTCTATTGTCAGACAGTTAATGTGAAACTTTGACGTCTTTTTTTTTAATCGCTGCTTTTTAAACTGCCCAAGGAATAGTTTTATATCAGTTCCAATTATTACAGATCACCGATTATGCATACTACATGTATACAATGCATTTTTGTTTCAAATTTTAAATTTTTATAAGATTACTGAAAATTGTGTTTTCTCGAAACACGACAGGTTTAGAATCTTATTTTTAGCAAAGCTTCCATTTGATTAAAATCAAATCTAAATTTCACCTAGGACAGAGGTGATTTGATCTAGATTGTGCCATGTTAAGACATGTATGTCAACATCTTGAAAATACATTTACTCATTTCACCAGCGCGATCAAAGTTTCCTCAGGCAAACAATTTTTGTTTCGACAAGCCTGACGGGCACCTCACTTTGAATACAGGATGGGCCGGAACTAAAACCAGAAGGGGCCTAGGGTGTCGGGCTATCAGATTTGTTTTTAGCACTGCTGTTTTAGATAAAAGATATGTGGATTGATTGTTGCATTTTGTGGTCACTTACTCGTCCTTCTGCCTATTTTCGTAACTCACACGTTTAACACTTTTCCCAGGATTTAAAATGTCCAAAGGTATGTCTGGAACAGCGCCAACTTTTAGTCTAGGCCTAGCATTTGCGTATCTTTGAGCTGCCATTTTTTCATGATCCCTCTCGTAACATTCCTTTGAGAAATGTAACGAGCACATAGTGCTGTATGGTTTTTGCTTTGAAATCGACTCGTTTGTAATAATGTACCCATTCTTTCATTATGCCTTTGTCTTTCGGAAAAGAAAAAAAAATTATGTCCACAGTCTTTTCTTAATGTTCTATTACACCCGTAAGCAACGCAAAACGGTATTGTCTTTTACTCTGGCAACTCCCACTTGGGCTGCTGGAGTCGCTACTATGACGTCACATCCCGAAAGTAACCGAATAGGCGCGGAAATTTTGCATACGAGGTCACGGAAATTCAGCTCCTAGAAGATAGGCCAATATTTAAATATTGGCATTACGGTCGCAGATGATACTTCAGAATAAGGTTTTCTGCTATAGTACTTTTATTATTATTCTATATTTCGACTGATTTCTGGTCTCCTTTAAGGATGTGAGTGCCAGATATAAAATACTGTATCCAAAGTACAAGAAAGGAGAATACACTGTCAGGAAAATCCTTGTTGACTCAACATATGGCAAGAATATACATTAGTAATTAATGAACATAAAGGCATATATCACTTAGAAATATAAATACTGTTGTACCAAGTGTATGTACCTATATTATTTTTTTAAATTATTAAATTCAAACAGTAAAGGCAAAATATTTGTTAAAGTTGACACTCCTTTAATTTTAAAGGTCATGAATTTTCCCTGTGGTAAAATAGTAAAAATATACAAACAATTGTAAAGACAGATACTTTTAACTCATGTATTAACTTCAACATTATGTATGAGTCTGTATGAGAGGCCTGACAAGGATATTGCTACTCACAATCTTCTTAGCATGTTTAATTGCTGTCAGCCTCATGAAAGCCAGTGTAGTTCAGGTTTTGATCAGGAAAGGCAGTACGGATCCTCTGAAGAACACATGATAGAATGATGACCCTCACTTCCTTGCCCAAGAAGTGCCAACACCACAGAGCAAATTGTCTATATGCTGTATACCGATGTCTTCTGAAATAATAATTTGAAAATTGAGTTGAAATAAAATATGCTTTATGCATTAGATCAAATTTGGAAATCAAAAGTTTTAGTAGATAGTATTAGTAGTGGCCCAGTGTGATTTATCATTATTTTGTATATCAATAAAGTTAAATGATTCCAGTATAATCTGTGTGTATATATATATATATATATATATATGACCATCTTACTTTGCGACACAAAAAATGAAATAAAACAATATTTGTACATGTATATGTGTTTTTTGCCATGATTCATCAGTATCACTGGCATAAAGGTTAGACAGTGTAGGCCTCCAGAACATGGGTTCAATCCAAGAAGATGTCATAAAATGACTTGAAAAAGTGGCTTATTTATTTGCTGTATTAATAACCCCAATACTATGCTGTCATGCATAGATCATGAAAGCAAAATTTATGAAAACAAAAGATCATGAAAAATTACTCTGATATTTTATTTACTCATTTCCTTGTTCTGGATGTTCTCCAAATTGTTGTCTATACTGGTAGTATGAAACTTTTAAAACATGGATGTTGAGACAAACTGCAATGATCCCTGGATGGTGTGCTATACACTGTATCCCCTGGTATTCATTGCGGATACTTGTGACCTTCTCTATGTCACAACAACATACACATTCCCTTGCTGTAGGCATTACCAAACAATGTCCACATTTACATGTAAAATAGAGTTTTCTTCTTTAATGCATTGTGCTGTGCTTGTCAAATTTAATCTCATATTTATGAACACATAAATAGCACAGTACAATGATACAAACTGACTAAAGTCAGGAACAGATAAAACGTTTAGTACAGCACTGTAAAATTAAATTAGATATGAAAGAAAATAGAAGTTGCAAGAAGATGCTTACCACAGACAAAAAAGGTTTATTTCATAGTATATCAAAATCAATTATTAGCATACATATGAGAAATTCGAAATTTTAACTTTTAATACAGCGTACAGAATATGAATTCAATTTTAATGTCATGAGGGTAATATCCTGCCTATTTCAATAGTTGTGAAAAAAAGCGGACCTCCTCTCCGAGAAATCTTAAGTACAGTACTTCTAAATCATATCAACTTGTTCACAGGTTTTCAAAGCTTACAACTGTGATCCGATGTACCTTTTACTTATCAACGTATAGATACGTCTCTACCCATGAAATGCTATACACTTGTGCAGCCTTTATTACAGGTTAGAAAAAAATCCAAATTTGGAGAGGAACAGGAGACTGCCAATATCGTCAGATACACATATTTATCGTAACTTAGGCCGTGGACATATTCAAAAAACAATTACCATGAATTGTCCGTCAATCTATCTTGTCTTTCTTCTTCGGCATCTTCATCTGCAACTTCGGATTGTTCGGTATTGGAAATATAGGGTTCAAACTGGTACGGATTCATTTTGGGTGACGATACCAACTGAGCCTTTGTTTACAACAAAATAATGTGACGTCACGCTTTGTTTTCACTAAATACCGGAAGTGGTCGGCGGTTGCATTCAGTTATTATCGTAAACAGGTGCAAACGCGATATTAGGTAGGCTCCCATGTAGTTATTACTGAAAATTTTTCAATCGGATTTTTTACATTCGTATTTTGAATATATAATCTCTTTTACCAAGAAATAAACTGAATAAATGTAGATACACTGTTGTGGCACTTTAAGCAAATGTATATTGAATACAAATACCTTTCTTTTATCTTTGAGAATTATAGGAACGAAACACGGACAGAGACCTACACTCACATGGAGCTAGGAAGGAAGGAACAGACATGCGACATGGTCCGGAAAAGTAGACATACAACACAATAGAAACCAATCTATACTAGCACCTATACTGTCACTCAGTTGTATAGGAAATACAAATTTTGGCAACCCTTTTCGGAAACATAATAAATAAATAAAGGTAGCCAAGTTCGAGAGAGTGAAGTAAAAAAAAGTAAAGTAAATATGAAGCTCTCTCGAACACAGCTGATATCAGCAGAATATAGATTTGCGAAGAACGACACACACATAACACACACTAAAACAATAGTTGTTTATTTTCCCTAAAAATATTATTACACCGTTACTTCGCCCAAAATTCAAAATTCTTATTCTAAAAACTTGGAAATATAAATATGTACAAAATCTAGAACATCCATTTTATAAGGATCGCAGGACAACTGGGGAAATATTCGATATAGACGGTTGTCCCAACACGAACACAACTATAGCACGAACAAACATATAGCACATTCACACATAGCAAACACGGTAAGTAGGCGACCTTTAGCCAAGGTAACAAAGATACTAGGAGAGGGACTCCGAGGCAGGTGATTGAAACCGACTCGGAAGAACAATCCTATAGAATACACTAGGAAATAAATACCCCGTCAAAAATTCATTTAAAATTTTTGATCGAAATTCTGTTTAAATTAAAAAAACAAAGCAACATATCTGGGGGACTCAGTGAAACATAAAAACACTTTTATTCTTTGGCTGGGGGGGGGATCTGTCTGGTGCCCAAAAACAAGAAAGAAAAAGACAAAAGACGAACTGGTCCTGTGCCTTATGTGGGCTTAAATATGGTGTTGGATCCCTTGCTTGTGATAATTGCAAGTGTTGGATGCACGCAAAGTGTGATGGTTTGACAATTGATGATTTAAAAACTATTTCTGGACAATATTCTTATGAATCTCGTATGTGCAGTCGTACAGCCGACGGTAGAGTGTACAACTATGAAAGTGCAATGAACAGGCTAAATACGGTAATTGTTATTATTATTATTATTATTATTATTATTATTATTATTATTTTGATTATGAAAAAGCGTTTGACCGTATTGTCAGAAACACACTTGTCATAAATTAGCAAATGAAAATAGTAAAATGCTTACTATACTAAAACCCATATATGCAGATGTCAAAGTTTATGTGAAAACGCCAAATGGCTTGCAATAAATATGTAACTGCCCGGCCGGGGTGTTTTATCACCTTTTATATTTTCATTATTTCTAAACTATTTCTAGACATATATTCCTGACCATATTCACGGTGTAAGTAGTGAAGTGGGATACCCTGGAGACAATGGGAATTACCATTACAGGACCCCTTGGGACAATCTGGAGACAATGGAAATTTAACATGGGGAAAAATCATGGGACAATCTGGTGACAATGGAAATTTAACATGGGGAAAAATCATGGGACAATCTGGGGACAATGTAAATTTAACATGGGAATAGATTGTGGGTCTGTTGAGCGACAAAATGAAACAGGGTCGGGACCCTATTTTAATAAGGTCCCGACCTGAGGGGTCTATGGAAAGGAAACAGGGGAGAGGGATAGAACACACACACACACACACACATTTAAAAAAACAAATGGGGTAGGCAATTGAAAGTCGATCTCTTTTCGAGAAATGTGGGTGGCCCTGAAAAGGGCCTTTGGGTTTATATATGCCCTTAACATAAAGGGCATCTGTGACTTCTTCTTGTCCTTAGGCTTCGTCTCATTGTAGGACCGTAAATCAGGACTCTTCTGAGGCATCCTTGCCTCTCCACGTAAACCCTACGTATCCATAGGTTGCTAGCGGTCCTATGGACAACTGTCCATTCAGATCGGACATACATCGGTATGTCCGTCCTGAACATCATCGAAGACACAAGGGTTGATGATTCGACTGTGGTCCACATCTTGAGGCGCCGAGAACAGGTGAATCAATGCAGTGAACTGCGCTTATTTATAGGTAGAGGAAGGATTGAAACGGATTGAGTTCATTGACCAATCCAAACACGCGTTACAAAATTCAGTCAGCCCGCATCCAAGCCGAAGAGAACAGTCTGTGACGTCACGTGGTCTATATAGATTCGCTAGCGCCTGTGCGCTGTCAATCCATGCGACAGTTATTCAACATGACGGAAACTCAGAAAACGATCCATTGGGGTACACCAGCAGTGGAGACTACACAAGGGAACCCGGACTTAATTTCAGAAGAGGTACATTGGGATTTTGTGGATTTTCTTACCTCGCAAGAATTTGTTCCGGAACCTTCATTACCACACGTGGAGAATTTTAGACAGAGACAGAAAGAAGAATTGGAGAAATTTATACAACGACAAAAGGAAGCGGAACAAGCTTTTCGTTTACAGCAACAACAGCAAGAAGAGTTAAGAAAAAAAAACAACAACAACAAGAAGCAGCAGCAAAGAAACAAGGGGGTGAAAATCAAACGGTCACGGTACTGTTAGACATTTTAGCGGAGTTAAGAAGTCTGAAACAAATGTATCAGACTTCTTTATCACGACCGAAGAGAATACGACCTTCCCGAGCTAAACACGCCAACCCTGTGACTAAGCCTACCGTGCCACCCTTAGTGATTTCAACCAAATCATCATCATCAACAGTACGCAGTCCAGAAGTAGGCCTCGACCGTGGCAAAGGCTTAAGGCAGTTAAAGTTGATTGCTTAAACTCACCCCTTACACCAAAAACCAAAGGCCCTTTTCAGGGCCACCCACTTCTCTCGAAAAGAGACCGACTTTCAATTGCCAATAACTCAAAAAAAAAAAAAAAAAAAAAAACATTTTACCCCTATAGTACGTGTATATGAGTGCGTGAGTATAGCTTCTTATTTAAAATCAAAACTCAAAGACACTTACCTTATATAATTAATGTATTCTTTTATCAATAGTTACAGTCCAATTCACAATTCACAACAGAGCACTTTAAAAAGTACATTCACTTCTTCTGTCTCACTGTTTAGTCTCTGTTTTTTTAAATTTCTTCACCGTCACAGTCTTTTCCTCCTCTTCCTCCTCACTTTCTTCCCTTCTTCTTTTCTTCTCCTGTTTCTTTTTCTTTACCTGGCTGCTTTCTTCCTCTGATGAATCGCTCTCTTCTTCTGAAGAATCCCTCTCTTCTTCTGACTCCTCTTGTTTCTTTTTTGGGCAATCTGGAGACCAATGTCCTTTTCTTGACAATAATAACAGGTATCTTGACTTTTGTCTTTTCTAGCCCCATTTTTTTCTTTTTTGACGGTCTGGACACTCGGAAGACCGATGCCCTTTCTTCTGACAGATATAGCAAGTATCTTCATTTTTATCTTGAAAGGAAGGAGAGTAGTGCGTCGGCTGGTCTGAAGAAAATTTTCTAATGACCCCTCGCAAAGCTCTGATGAAACGTTCGATTTGGCTAGTCTCTTCCATCGTCGTGCTCGGTTTGAGAGTGAAATGAATAGTGAAAGGACAAGACACACACCCTTTTATATACGCTGGTCTGCCATGACTATAAATTAGTCTATGGTGTTTAAACTTGAGTCATTTAACGTTTTGCACTCAAGATGAAACGATCCAATTCATTTGAGAAGAAAGAAGAAGAAAGTAAGAGGCAGAAACGTGATCTATCGCCTCGTAACAGAGCTGAAGTCTTGGCACAAATTCATGCCAGTGATTTTGAAGAGGACATGAGTGAACCAGAATCCAAACCCTCTAAACAAAGTTCACCACCCTTAGTCAACCCTGAAAAATACTATTCCATTCGAGAGACCGAAAAGCGCTCCTCTACAAAATTTAGAACCACGGCTTACAAATACACGGTGAAGTTTAAAGATTTCAAGTCCGAAGTACCGTTAGAGAAAGCAGAAGGATTCATCACTGGGGTGTGGGATTCTTTGCTCACCACACTCAAGCGACAATGTCAACCCAAAAGAAGACGATCACTTGAGACTCTCCATACAACACGACGGTTTGAAATCCCCTGTTTGGATCGAGTTTAGCACCCCTGCAGAATTGACCGCTTCCAAAGTCATGGACAAAATTCAACACGTACAACAATCCAATGACCAGTTTGACATCACCGATGGAAAAACCACACTGGACATGACCCACGTCTCTCCTGCTCAAGGGACTGGACGCAAAAAGATGTTATTGGAAAAAGAGCTTCGCAGCACCAAAACAAGTCTCATCCGAATTCACAACCCTCAAGACCAGATGTGTTTAGCCAGGGCTATCGTGGTGGGACGAACCTATGCCAACAAAAACGACACGGTAGAATGGAAAAGAGCCTGGAAAACTATTCAAAAATCGGACCGAGCCAAACAACGAAGTGAAGCAGAACTCCTGTTGCAACAAGCCGACTCGCCCAAAGACAAACTCTGTGGCATTCCTGAAATGCAAAAATTGCAAGATGTCCTAGCTCACGATACACCTTGAAAGTGTACCCTCAAGAAGTGCGCGGACCTCTGTTGTTTCGAGGGAAAGACTTTAAGGATGGAAAATACATTCATGTCTATTATCACGATGACCATTTCGATACCATTACCAGTATCACTGCATTCCTGGGATACGGTTATTACTGTGAGAAATGTGACTATGGCTATAACAATCGAGAGCAACACAAACATTGTGAATCGAAATACTCAGGATGTTTGGCCTCTCCACCCTGTCTGAGCGAAGGGCAAAAACCATTGCGTTGTCCTGCTTGTCTGCGCACGTTTCTCAGCCCTGCCTGTTACCAACAACATCTGAAGACGCAAGATTCACAGCAGAAATGTGCTTGTCAACTGCTGAGATTGTGCCCTACATGTGGACAAGGCATACGTACCAATAATGCCAAGGCACACGTATGTTCAGGAAAGAAAAAATGTCACATTTGTCACCACATCGTGGACTTGAAACACGAATGCTACGTGCAAAAATACCAACCCCCACCAGAGAAAGAGGACGGTCACAAGAAGAAAGGCAATTTCATCTTTCTCGATTTCGAATGCATGCAAGAGACTGGCATTCACATTCCTAATTTCTGCGTGGCTCATCGAGCGTGCGAGAAGTGCATTCAAGAAACTACCTTCAGTCATTGCCCTTACTTCAGCAAGATTCCTGGAGGACGGGAAAAAATCTTTCGGGGACCGAACACGCTAGCCGATTTTGCCCAATGGGTCTTAGACCCCATCGACAAGACGTGGAGCCAAGAGGACATCGAACGTTACGGAGATTGTCATCATCATGCCACGGTGATGGCTCACAATTTCTCCGGATACGATGAACAGTTTCTTTTGAGATACTATACGGAACAAGGCACCGAGCGTCCTAAAGTGACTTTGAACGGAGCCAAAATCATTTTCATGCAAGTGGGACAAGTACAGTTTAAAGATTCGATGAGTTACTTCGCCATGCCTTTGAGCCGAATGCCTAAAACGTTTGGAATGACAGAAATGGCTAAAGGGTACTTTCCACACTTTTTCAATACGGAAGCCAATCAACAAGCCGTTCTACCCCATTTACCTGAGGCTCACTATTACGACCCTGACAACATGCGTACCGAACAAAGAGAAGCTTTCTACGCTTGGTACCAGGATCACGCCTCCGACCCTTTCGACTTTCAGGAAGAAATCTTAAAGCATTGTCGTTCCGACTTGGACATTTTACGACGATGCTGTGGAAAATTTCGAGAACTGTTCATGGAACACGGAGGGGTCGATCCTTTGAAAGAAGCTTGCACCATTGCCAAAGCGTGTTCCTTAGTGTACCGGCAACGATTCATGCCTGAAAACACTGTGGCTGTCATCAGTCCTCAAACGACCAACTATGTCAAACGTCAATACTCGGGCAAAGCCCTACGCTGGTTACATTACTTGTGCGACAAGGAAGACAAATGGATTCAGCATGGCCGCAACGGAGGAGGCGAAAAGACCATCGGAACGTATTCGGTCGATGGCTGGGACTTAGAAAACCCCAAGATCGTGTACGAGTTTAACGGTTGCTTATTTCACGGATGTCCCGTCTGTTACCCTGACCGTGGCACTAAAAATCAGATTTTACAACGAACCATGGAAGACTTATACCAGGCCACTTGTCATCGACGCCTAAAGTTAGAACAGGAAGGATACCAAGTGGTGGAAATGTGGGAACACGAGTACGATCACCGTTTGAAAACCGATCCCGAATTTAAACGCCTCGTGGAAACTTACCAGTTCATGGACCCGCTGAACCCGAGGGACAGTTTGTACGGAGGAAGGACCAATGTCACCTGTTTGCTGAACCAAGCCGACGAAGAGAAAGGAGAAGAAATCAAATACTTGGACGTGTGTTCGCTGTATCCCTACGTGTGCAAATATTGTCGCTTTCCTGCAGGGCACCCACAATTGTTCACGGAACACATCGACCTGAAAAACATTCGACAATACGAAGGCTTGATCAAGTGCAAAGTTTTGCCTCCCACGGACTTGTACCATCCCGTGTTACCTCACCATTGTCAAGCAAACTGATGTTTCTTTTGTGCCGTACTTGTGCCGAAACGTGCAACCAAGATCAACCTTGCCAGCACACCCAGGAAGAACGGGTCTTGACGGGGACGTGGGTCAGCGTAGAATTGTTCAAAGCTCTGGACATGGGATATCAACTGTTAGAAGTGTACGAAATTTGTCACTTTCCCAAGACACAACAATACCACAAAGGTGACCCCACGCAGAAAGGCATTTTCGCAGACTACGTGGATGCCTTTTTGAAACTGAAACAAGAAGCCAGTGGCTATCATTCCTGGTGTCGCACTCCCGAAGACCAAATAAAATTCAAAGAGAAATACTGGGCACAAGAAGGCATTACTTTAAATCACATTTAGAAAAACGAAGGCAGGCGATCGTTTGCCAAAGTGATGTTAAATTGCTTGTGGGGTAAAATGGCACAACGTCCGTGTTTACCCAAGACGGAGTATTTGACAGAACCTTCCCGCTACTTTCAGATGATTCACGACAAAACCAAATTCATGAAACACGTGGACGTCGTTCGCGAGGATTTGATCTTGGTCAAGTACGAAGAAGATCTGGACTTTGTACAAGAGGACCCTTTTGGAAATATCATCATTGCGGCTTACGTGACAGCTCATGCTCGATTAAAATTGTACGAAGCTTTAGAACTGTTAGGGGAACGTGTCCTGTACTTTGACACGGACAGCTGCATTTACATCCATCACCCGAGTCAACAGCACCGTGACATCGAAGGAGACCGTTTAGGAGACTGGACAGACGAGTATCCCGACGACAAGATTCTAAATTTCGTCAGTGGCGGTCCAAAAAATTACGGCTACGAATACCGGGACCCACAAGGAGAAGTGCACACGAAGTGTAAAGTGAAAGGATTGACTCTGAATTATTGTACCATTCGTGTGGTCAACTTTGGGGTATTGAAAGAAGCCTTGCAATCTGGAGAAGATGAACACTTTAAAGTGACCAACTATCAACCCAACAAGATTGTACGTTTACCCAATCACCACATCGTCAGTCGACCCTTGGAAAAAGTCTATCAAATCGTGTACCAGAAGCGAGTGCGACTTCCCAATCATTTCACCTTACCGTATGGATACGTCGGTATTGGTCTGTATATAAAAATGAACCCTAGGCAAGATCGATAGTTCATTGTGACTACCAAGACCAAGTGAACAAGATGAATACTTTCAGAGAAACACAAAACAAGTTTAGAAAGGCACAATTGAAGTTTGGGGCTTCTGAAGTTGAATGCGATTGTGAGCCTTGCGACTTTTCAACCTGTGTTAGTGACAGTACCAGAAGAACCCGTCACCCAGGACAGGACTGTCGTGGACATCCCTGAAAGATCCTTTCGGGAGGACACTTGTGTGACCTTACCCCCTACAGAACTGGTCAGAACATTACCCAAAACATGTTGTACAGACACTTTTGTTTATTCCACGTTGATGGTTATCATGTGCCTTTTATCGTTGTACTTAAGCCTTTGGCTTTTATGTATTTCTGTCTTTCGTATTCATGTTTAAAACATTCAATAAACGTGTCCTGAAAAAAGTATATAAACTCTCGTCTTGTTTGTTTTCGTGTCACAAGTGACATTCCTCACACTATGGCTACCTCTGTTGTCTCTGCTCCCTCTTCCTCCACTGTCAAAGTCATCGACGAACACTTAGATCGTGCCAGTTGGGAGGCTTTGTATCTTCGCCATCCCTTTAACATGCTCATTGCTGGACCTAGCGGTTCAGGCAAAACCGAATTCGTCAAACGCTTGATCGAACATAAACATCATTTGATCGATCGTCCACCTCAACGCATCGTGTTGTGTTACAAAGAGTGGCAATCAGCGTACAGCCTCTTGCGAGAAAGTCAAGGCGATTCCATCGTGTTTGTGGAAGGCATTCCTAAAGAAGACGACGGCATCGTCTCTGACTCCCGTCAAACCCATTTGGTCATTTTTGACGAAATGTTAGGAGAAGACGAAGAAGAAATTAAACTGTGGTTCATGCGCAAAGGGCATCATCGTAATGCCAGTGTCGTTTACATCACTCAAAATTTGTTTCAACAAACTAAAGCCCATCGCACCATCAGTCTCAATGCGCATTACGTGGTCTTGTTTAAAAGCCCTAGAGATAAATCGCAAGTGCAAGTCTTAGCCAAACAGTTAGAGACACCTTGGCTGACTCAGGCGTACGACGATGCCACTCAAACTCTACATGCCTATTTACTTGTCGATTTCAAAACCTACGATGATTTGCGATTTCGTACCCACTTGTTTCACCACTGGTGCCAAGACGGAGAGCCTGTCCTATACACGTCTCCGTCCTCGACTTAACTTCATTCCACAAAAAATAATCTATAAAAACCTCACACCCTTTTCGTCTGTCTCACACACATTTTGAACATGACGTCCCTTCAGTCGCATCTTCCCGTCAAATTGATTCGTGCCTTGTATGGCATCAGTCGAGAAAAAAATCCACAAACACGAGCTCGTGTCTTAGAAGCTAGTCTCAAAGAAGTCTTACGATGGTTCACGGTGACGGCACGTCAATTACTCCAAGGAATCATTCAGATTCCTCATCAAACCAAACGCTTTTTTGATCGAAACAAAGTCGCTTTGACCCAACTGGCCGATCCCCGCATCGACACTCAAACCAAAAAACAAATCATTTTGAAACCTGGAGGGAGCGGTACTCTAGGAGGGGTCATCATTCGCTCTCTCTTAAGATGGGATCCTAATGCCCCCAAAGTTCTCCCCAAGAAAAAAGTCAAACGAAGCTCCAAGAAGAAGAAAAAGACCAGGTCCCCAAGGAGAACTTCTCCAGTGGCGGGACCCTCCTCTTACCAGACACCACCCCGGAAAAAGAAAAGAAGCCCCCAGAAAAAGAAACAGAGAAAAAGTCCCCAGAAAAAGAAAAGTCCACAGAAAAAAACTAGTCGCAAGAGAGGCACTTCTTCGGCCAGGACGCAACCTTACACTCGGAAGCCACGACCTGCCACGGCGGTGACCGCGTCTCCGGCAGCCTCAGGTTCATTCACTTCTCCGTTGATGACACCAAGAACTGAAGAGTACTTGGAGACGTTGATCACACCAAGAACTCCTCCGTTGATGACCCCAAGAACATTTCCAGTGGCAGGACCCTCCAATTTAGTGGCAGTGGCCGCTGCTCACAAAGTACCTTCTCCCAAAATCAAAGTCCAAGAAAGATCGGGCATGTTACAAAGTTTACTGGATTTGTCCAAGCAAGAACTGACTCGATTTAGTCCGTTGCGTACCCCTGAACGACGTGTCATGCCTACCCTCAAACTGATACGACGTAAAGACAATCAGTGGCGACGCGTTCCAGTTTAAAAAAGGCCTGTGACCAAGTCGGGGGTATCAGTGTTTTTGGTGCTGAAGACTCAAAGATGTCACCCTCCAGAAAACATCCCTCTTCTAAACAGCCCCAAGGAAAGAAAAGAAAAGGACTACCTCTTCGTTTAGTCAAACATGGGGACATGTTATCTGTCCTGTCCAAAGTTTCTCCACCTCTACGAAAAAAACTCATTCAATCAGCCTCCAAAGAGGTCATCGATACCGTGTGCGAATGTTGTTTGAACGTCTTGAAAGGCACGATCCCTTTGTCCAAACACCAGAAACAATGCTTAGGCAAACATCGTCACGTTCTTCGCCAAATGGTTCAAAAGAAAATTCTCATTCGTCAAAAGAAGAAGATGTTAGTCCAACGTGGAGGCATTTTACCCCTCTTGTTAGGCCCCTTACTGAAAGGAATCTTGGGAACCATGTTGGGAGGACTGATGGGAGCAAGATAAAATAGCCCTCGGAAGTCCCAAGATCTCAGAATCGACTCCTGACAACCCCATGGTAGGACGAAAACTAGCTTTAGTGCCTTACAAACGATGGATGGAATACCATCGGTTGCAAGAACAACGCACCCCGCATTTACCTCCCAATCCCAATTTGAGCGAGATGTCCCAATTACAACACGAATCGCAGTCCTTGATGGATCGCCAAGATTTGTCCGAAACAGAAAAATCGCAAAAGTACGGTCAGCTCTTGCAACGACTGCAACTCTTTCACCAGAAAGCTTTAGACGAAACAGCTCTACCCACTCTGAAAGATTTTAAGACCTTGATGAAAAGTCCAGCACCATCACCAGTACCAGTACCACCACTACCAGTGATCAAGACAGAAAAAGGAGAAGAAGAAGAAGAAGGGTTTCAAACTCCACCAGAAAAAGTGCACAAGTTAACAACATCACCTACCTCCAGAATTGGATGGATTAAAAAGATGATGACCACCCCTTCTTCATCACAAGAGAAAAAGAAAGTGAAGACAGAAGTGAAGATAGAAGTGAAACAAGAACCGATATCCCCTGTTCACACATCCTCCTCCTCGACACCTATTGCCGGTCGCACACGCAAAGCATTGCAATCTAAGAAAATACCCCAAGAGGAAAAGAGTAGCATTCTCCAAGAGTGGGTGTCTTATTAACACACAAACACAAAAAAAAAATGGAAACGTCTTAGCCAGCATTTACTACGTTCCCTCTCATCCTGAAGGTTACGCAGGAGTTCAAAAATTGTATCGTGCTGCCAAAATGCGACTGAAAAGTCTCCGTTTACCTCAAGTGCAACGATGGTTACAAGAACAAGCTACCTACACTTTACACAAACCCATTCGACGCAAGTTTTCCAGAAGTCGCACCCAAGTGGAAGGCATCGATCATCAATGGCAAGCCGATTTAGCCGATGTCTCTCATTTGGCCAGCTACAATCGTGGCTACAAATATTTGTTTTGTGTCATCGACGTCTTTTCCAAATTTGCCTGGGTCGTGCCCTTGACTTCCAAATCCAGCAGCGAGTTAGTGCGAGCCCTGCAACGAGTGTTGAAACAAAGTGGTCGTCACCCTCTTCGATGGCAAACGGACAAAGGCACCGAATTTCTGAACCAAGCTTTCCAAAAAGAATTAAAGAAACGTGACATTCATTTTTTTACCACCGAGAATCCTGAAACCAAAGCCAGCATCGTGGAACGTTTTAAACGCACTTTGAAAGAACGTATGTGGAAATATTTTACGCATCACCACACTCTGAAGTACATCGACATCTTACCGCACCTGGTGCAAGCGTACAACCAATTTTACCATCGAAGCATCGGACGTGCCCCGCAAGAAGTGACTCCCGAGAACGAAGTGTTGGTGTTTGAGCGCCTGTTTGGTACGTCCCCGACGAGGGCTGCCCCCAAGAAAAGTGGAGTGTTGACCGTAGGAGATTGGGTACGCATTGGCAAAACCAAACGCACTTTCGACAAAGGTTACTTACCTAACTGGACGACCGAATTGTTTCGTGTCACTGAACGAGTGCATGGCCGTCATCCTGCCGTCTATAAATTGGAAGACATGAATGGAGAAGTGCTCAAAGGAACGTTTTACTTACCCGAATTACAACGTGTCACCAAAAAAGAAGACGACGTGTACGACATCGAAAGCATTCTCGAACGCAGAACCCGTAAAGTGGGCAAACGACGTGTCAAAGAAGTCAAAGTACGTTGAAAAGGATATCCACCCAGTTTTGATTCTTGGATCGACGCTTCGCAAGTCATCGACTATACTAAGAAGTGACCATCATGCCCTTTCACACAGACGCAGCTACGTCGACCACTCCTTCACCTAGTTCTTCTCTGCAAGATTTACAAAAACAACCCTTGTGGGTGTGGTGTGGAGAACGTGTACCTAAAACGCAAATCGTCTTTTTCTGCCAAATCTTCGTGGTGTATTGTGTCATCGGGGTAGCCATCGCCAATTTGAGTTTGCAACAAGGAGACAAACAATTGTGGACCATTTTATTGAGCAGTTGCATCGGTTACCTGCTTCCCAATCCCTCCCTGAAATTCTCTTCCAACGGGAACCAGGGGAACCTTGTGTCCAGTGCCAGTGTCAGTCACCACTCCAATAACAACAACAACCCTATTTTGGGCGGAGACACTCCTCTGACGTCCAGTAACCCCTCGGACAGCCACAGAACTCTGGAATTATGAGTCACCAAAACCAATTTTACTTAACCTTACCCAGTGACAGTTCCATGGAGGTGTTTCCCAAGAACACGTTGTGCTGTTACAGGACACACGGTACTAATTATACGGAAGAACTGTGAACCAGTCTAGAAATGGGTGAAGAAATAATAGAGTATTTACAGGTTTGGTGGTCCATAATTGGTTAATAATGAAAATTAAAATTTTAGGAAAAATATCTTTTGAGAGCTTATCCTATATGTAATGTAGAAAAAATATTGACAAATTTCTACTGATGCAATTATAGCATTTTTACAGGCTTGACTCAGGAGTACTCAATACTGAAAGTAGCACCTGATTCATTTGGTGCAGAATCAATAACACGTGTTTCATGCACATGTATGTAAACAAATTGCCGCGGGTCATATGGTGTTCTCCACACATAAGCTTGCACCAAGGTTAGATGTGCACGAAAAATCATAGGTGTCATTATCAGCACCCATAAATTTTAAGTTATTGAATTTTGAATATGACAGTGTTTCCATATGTTTACCATTGGAGTGGAATTAGTACCGTGAGTCCTATATGCGACCTATACCATAATAGGAGCTTGTTGTTTCCATGGTTACCACGTGCATCCAGGGTATCAATTTGGTGGTTTTTACATACGACAATCATAATGGAGTCTTTTTATCATGGTTTGCATGTGATTTTGGAGAAAAATTCTATACAAAAGACAGATGGGGATGGTTTTATACACTGGAGAGTGGAAGTAGATGGCTCAGGCCATAGGAAAAAGAGCATAGTATGGCCTGATGGCAGAATTTCATATGATGGTACCCGTAGATTGGCCTGTATGGTTAAATACCATTTAACACATGCAATAATTCCCCAAAATGGGGTGGGGTGGGGTAGATTTTATATGTAAGCCACTTATGTCACAATCACTTATGTATCAGTACTGATCATTTAACTTTAGAGACACACTCAGCAGATCAAAGCAGAGAACATTGTAAAAAAAAGGACTATGCACAAAACTGCACATGCTGCATTGCCTCAACCTTTAAATTGAATTATTATATGTCGAGTCACATTGAATATCAATTATACCGGTCTTATTTCTTATCCTAGAATTAAACTCCTTGACACCTATTCTATGTTCAGCATGTTTCTCATATTGGTACATTACATTTTTGGGCAAACAGTATTGGAACTTTTCTGCATTCCTTTTGTTGAGGGAGCAGGGAGGGATATTTTCACTTAAAATAATAGTTTTCAACCCTTCATTCCCAATATGTCTGCAAAAGTCCTATCTGTATTGCATTCTTTACACAGGCAGTTTTTCTTCCCCAACCTCTCTTCATACAGTTGAAACATTCTTAATGTATAACTGCATGTTGAACATACTGCTCTCTCCCACCAAACCAGATCTCTTTTTTCTTCATGTACCAAGTCCCATGATAGAAAACCTTTATATTCAGGGTGTTGCAACTTGTGGTCTCAGAACACATTATTCCAAATCTCAGCATTTGGTTACTGCGTGCACTAAGTGATATGTGTTTTGTTCACCATATATGTTGTTGTGAATAAATGAAAACAAGCTTCATGTCAGAAATATGGTTTCATATCTGAAACAAAAGCTATTTATAAAACCTACATTGCTCTGTTCTTACCATCAAGTAATAGTAAGGAATCATTTAGCTGTAAATTAGAGCTTGCTATTTGGTTTGCCAAATCAAGGTGTATTACCTCCCCTTTGACTGTAATTGAGTGATTGCATTGTTTGCTTTGTTTCTCTTTTGTTCAATAATGTATGCATTTTTTCAGCTTTATATTAAAAAGTAAGTAATTTAACACTGCTTATAGTGGAAAGTAGCCACAGTAATGATTTTGAGACTTTTTCTTAACTTTTTATGAGCTTTGGGTAAATGTAGGTATATATTTATGTATTAGACAACTTCAATATGCAATTCAGTTCTATTACTTAAATTTAACAAGTAGTGTATTCAGTGACAAGTTTTATCAGTGTCTGCATATTGCATAGAGACATGAACTTGTTTTGGCATAGCAAAGTTTTTCACACATTTCTCCACCTCCAGCATACTTAATAGCTTGAGTCATAACAGTTTGTGCATACACTTTCTGTCTCCAACATCAATGTCAGCATTATAGGAACTTTGGATAGCTTTTCAAATTTGTCTCTTGTTGTCCTTATGTAACATACCTCATGTTGATGTGTTATTTGGGTTGATACACATTCCCACCCCCACCCCCCTTGTTGTGGGGAACATTACCAGGCTTGAAGAAATTACTCTGTCTATTCTTTGCTTATTCACCCTTCCCCATAGTTTTTATACTAAAAAGTAGCACTGTTATTTAATTATTCAGTATAATAAAGCTTATGGAACTCTTCCTTGGCTTTTATACCTTTTTGATAACATTTGGGGGTCATGAATCACATGTGATGATAGTTTAAATAAGTTTGGAATGTCAGCATCTCTTGATGCTTTATGGGTGTGTGTATTTGTTTTAGTCACAAAAGGGCAATGGCCTCTTATCATTTTGACCTGCCATGTGGCACACTTATTTGTTTTGTTTGATTGATGTGAATAGGGATGCACTGTGTTTTATTTCTGTGAGAGTCAGCAAGAAAAGAAATGCAATTTTGAAATTTAAAACGTTTAAATCTTGTCTTATAGCCAGTGAGAGATGAAAATACAATGGGTCATGTAATTTGATACCCTCTGATGTCATACTTGCTGATGTCAGCATGCTTGTGTTTCTTTTGTGTAGCATGCATGCCATAGAAAGATAACATGAAGATACAAAGGCAGAAAACAATTATTTTAATAACAAGAATAAGCCATTAATAAGTACAATACAACACAGCAATATGTAATGCGGATGCAATTTAACTATAGATATTGGTATCACATAAAATGCTATTGCACTATTATCCATGCACAAGCATGGCCAATTCTTGCTTACAATTATGCTCTATTATCAAGGAGTAAAATACAACTTTTTCAAAAAAAATTAAATCTGGTTATAGGACACACGGTACTAATTATACGGAAGAACTGTGAACCAGTCTAGAAATGGGTGAAGAAATAATAGAGTATTTACAGGTTTGGTGGTCCATAATTGGTTAATAATGAAAATTAAAATTTTAGGAAAAATATCTTTTGAGAGCTTATCCTATATGTAATGTAAAAACAATATTGACAAATTTCTACTGATGCAATTATAGCATTTTTACAGGCTTGACTCAGGAGTACTCAATACTGAAAGTAACACCTGATACATTTGGTGCAGAATCAATAACACGTGTTTCATGCACATGTATGTAAACAAATTACCGCGGGTCATATGGTGTTCTCCACACATAAGAATGCACCAAGGTTAGATGTGCACGAAAAATCATAGGTGTCATTATCAGCACCCATAAATTTTAAGTTATTGAATTTTGAATATGACAGTGTTTCCATATGTTTACCATTGGAGTGGAATTAGTACCGTGAATCCTATACGGCCAAATTACCTCAAACCATCCCATTAGATCACGAAGCCCATTGGGAAGTGGCTTTAGTAGAAATCATTCACCCGACCCAAGTCCTCAATGTCCTTCCCAATCAAAATTTTTTTTGATGTGGAAGTTCATGACGAACAATTGCAACAGTACTTGGTTACCTATGGCAAATATGACAAGAAAACCCCTGGCACAAAAGATCAAAAGTACACCACCTATCACTTGTTCGTTCCCCCAGGCTATTATTTTAGTGGTCAACATTTGGTGAGTACCATAGCCTCCAGGTTTAATGTCGTGTTTCTGAAAGCTTTGAAAAGTGTCCAAAAAAGTGTCACCATGGAATACCACAAAGCAGCTCGTCGCTTCTTGATGAAATTTGACGGGGGTAAAATCGTGTCCATTTTATTTTGTCCTGAATTGTTTGACATGTTGGGCGGAGACGTGGACATGAGAAAGGCCATGCTCAAGAAAAACGAATTACCAATCATTTACGACAACGAGTCTTTTAGTAAGTAATTTCGTGCCCCGGTAGAACTGAACCAAGGACTGAATTTGATGTTTGTGTACTCCGATGTGGTGGAGTATAACGTGGTGGGACACACCTCTGTGCCGTTACTGCGTGTCATTCCTTTCAAAGTGGATTCTGCCACGGTCACTGACGAGGAAGGTGGAAACACTTACCACGTTCACTGCGAATTTGTACATCCTCACTATTTGCCTGTCAGCAAGTCGTATTTGGACACGGTCAACATTGCTATAAAAGGAGATCTGGGACAAAATATTCCATTCACCAAAGGAAAAGTCACGGTGAAACTCCATTTTCGAAAACGGTTCTCTCACGATTCGTAAGTCATGTATCCAGTGTACCGAGGGGTTGCTCGACAGCGAGGACACGGTTTAGGAGATATGTTAAAATCGGCCTTTCGTTCGGTGGCCCCGGTGTTGAAACCGATGGTGACACGCGGATTGCACGCCTTGAAAGATGCGGCACTGACACAAGGCAAAGAATTTCTCCAAAATGTCATCATCGACAAACAAAATCCTAAAGAAGCCTTCATGAGGGCAGGCAAAAATGTCTTGCTACAAACGGGCAAAGACCTTTTGGGCCGACGAGACACACGTATAAATGTCCTGCACGCTACCGAGTAAAGCATTCAGCAAGGACAAGGCAGAAAGAGACGACGAAGAAAACACCCTTTCACCAGACTTTACACGTCTAAAGCTAGAAAGGCAAAGAAAAGAAGAACCGTTCGAGACTTAGACGTTTTCGATTATTGAGAAAGAGAAAACAATGATGCACCGAGAGTCTTGCGCCTGTTCCAAGTCGGAACTGGATCTGTTTGCCATGCCCCACCCCCTCCCCATGATCACCATGCAAGAATCCCAGTGGGTGGAATTTCATCCCGTCTCCTCTTTGACGGATTCCGCTCCCATCGAGTTTGAAATCAAAGGACAGCCCGAAGATTACATCGATCTGAATAGCAGTTACCTGTATTTGAAAGTCAAAGTGATCAAAACGGACAACACCAATCTAGGAGGCGATGCTAGAGTAGCTCCTGTCAACAATTTCATGCATTCCTTGTTCAGCGAAGTGGACTTGTACTTGAATAACAAACTGGTCAGCAGCAGCATGGATACTTACCCATATCGTGCCTACTTGGAAAATCTCTTGACGTACGGAAAAGAAGCCAAGAATACTCATCTGGATGCTTGCGTGGTATGGAAACCTGACACGGCAGGTGTAGGCACGTTTAGCGACACAGTCCTGACAGAAGATGACAATCCTCACAATGTGGGGTTTAACGACCGTCGTAAGAAAATTCTGCAAGGGCGAAGTTTAGAACTGATGGATCGTTTGCATTTGGACATGTGGTTACAAGAAAAGTATTTGCTCAACGGGGTGGATATCCGTCTGAGACTGAATCGTAGCAGTGCCGCTTTCCATTTGACGGCCCATGCCAATGAATACAAAACTATCATTCAAGAAGCCCGACTTTACGTGCGTCGTGTGGAAGTGTTACCTAAAGTGGGAAACGATGTCAGTCAGACGTTGAGCAGAACGACCGCCAAGTATCCGATACGACGCGTAGAAGTGAAAACGTTCACCATTCCCGCTGGACAGTGATCCATGATCGAAGATCATCTGTTCAAAGGACAGTTACCCAAACGTTTGATTGTTGGTATCGTCAGGAATTCAGCCTTCAACGGAACCCACGATCAAAATCCTTTTGAGTTTCAACATTACAATGTGTCCAAGATCGAAGTCAGTCGCGACGGCAAGACCTTGTGTACCCGACCCTTTGAGCCCAACTTTGGTGTCGCGAAGAATTATTTGAGATCGTACTTGTCCCTGTACGAAGCCACGGGACAGTTAGGAACCAACACCAGTCACGGTATTTCGTACGACGATTATGCAGGAGGCTATGCTTTGTGGGGTTTTGATTTCACTCCAGACCAAGGTAGCGACGAGGGACATTTCCACCCTATAAAATCGGGTCAGATTCGTGTGGAACTTCAGTTTGCAAATCCACCTCCAGATCACACAGTGAACGTCATCCTGTATGCAGAATTTGACAATACCATAGAAATCAACAGTTTGAGAGAAGTCATTCTAGACTATTAGAAGCCATGGAAGACTGTTATCCCTCTTTGCCTTGTGGAGAAACTTTGAAGATGGAATGTGAGGAGACCGGGGAAGAAGAATCTCAAGACAAAGACGAAGAAGTTATCATGATGAAGTCAAGATGGCCAGAACAAGAAGCCCATTTAGTCTCCTGTTTTGCCAAACACTTGGTCGAAAAAATGACGGAATTGATCAAGAAAGATTGCTATGGATGTAAAAACGATCATCCCAGGAAAATTCAACACGATAAATGCCTAATGCTGAGTCAAGAGTCTCATCTTGGACGAAGTCGTGTTGCATCAGTGGTATAAAGACTTGCATGAACATTCTTGTCCACCATTAACCACTCAAGAGGTCCATCGTATCGAAGCTCTCCTGAATCAGAGTGGGGAGACGAAGCGAAGAAACGGTTATTTGTCAGACATTTTCAAGCAAAAAGTCAGGATCGAATTGATGACTTATTATTACCTGTGAAGAAGAAAAAAGTACACAAAACATGGATGCCTGGGAACTTTATTACCTTTTGAACCACAGTTCGTACACGGCTTCTTGAAATCCTGTCGTCTGTGCTAAAGATGAACTCCCTCATCGCAAACCTCAAGACCATCAAGCTTATGTGATCAACACGGACGAGAGTCATCTCCCAGGAACCCACTGGGTAGCCGTCTACTTTCCTCAAGAAGGATGTGTGGAATATTTCGATTCGTATGGATTGCCCCCTTTGGAAGACGATATCATTGACTTTATGAGAAGAAATGTTCAGACCACCCGATTCAATAATGTGAAATTATAAGGCACAGATTCCTTGGTGTGTGGACAGTACTGTGTGTATTTTCTGCATCATCGCAGTCTGGGTTATTCCTTAGAACATTTAGCGACTCATTTTGATCCTCGCTCTTCTTCTAGAAACGATGTGAAAGTAGATCGATGGTTTTGTGACCATTATGCTTATCTTTTGTCTCAAGCTAGGAAACGTAGTGTCCATCAATGGCCTAATGACTTCCAACAGTGGAAATCACAATTTCATTCACAACGTTGTCAGCCCTGTTTAAAGCAGAGTGTTAATTGAAAAAAAATGTTTGATGTTATATTGTTGGATTATTGTTAAAAATGTTATAGTTGTTTGTTAGTGTTAAGTGATTTTGAATAAAAAAATGTTGTGTTTTGAACAAAATGCCTTTGTCTTTTGCTTGGCTATAGGAATTTTGATTCATGCTCTTTGACTTCTTACTATCCCTCTCATGACACTCAGTGAACGTTGCGGCTCGAAAACCGTGGAGGGATGTTTTCCTTCACGTCCGCGCTTTGACTTTAAAGCCGGGGTGGCCTCCAGTCTAACCATCCATTGTCGACTCATCCTCCTACGAAGATGTGCTCCAAACTAGCTAAGCTAAACGAAGCCTACGTGAATTTGCATAGGGTCAGACACAGTCTGATACCGAAGCCAGAAGAGATAGAGAATGTGAGAATGTTAAAAGTCACTGAAGACCTGATAGAAGAGCTCTTCAGAGAAGAAGTGAACAGGGAGAAAGAAGAATGGACAGAGAAGTACAGACTTCAGAAACAGGAGAGAGAGCAGCAACAGCAACAACAACAACAACAGCAGCAGCAGCAGCAACTTGAACCTGACAGAGGATTTGTCGATTGTCGTATTGACACCAAAGAGTTATTCTTCTCTTTCCGAAGAAGCAGACCTATCGCCAGAAAGTCTATCGTCAGAGGACATCGCATTCTTAGAAACTAAAAGAAACACAGCCCTTTTCAGGGCTACCCATACCTCTAGAAAAGAAATAGTAATCCATTTGCCAATGTGTGTATGTAGAGTAGTGTGAATATAAACACTGACTCTTTTTTTATAGTGCGAGTGTATGTGTTTGTGTATATGATTGTGTGTTTGCTAAGTGCTCACGTACGTTGGTGTGGATAGTAGATTAAGATCATATTTTTTTTGTTTTGCTGTTTGACGTGTGGGGTTTGATTGGATTGCTTTGCGTATGTGGATAGAATATTATTGGTTTAATAAAAGTTTTTAGAATAGTGATGGGTAGTATAAAAAGTGAGTGTTTCTTTTAGGTCCGCGCGTTTGTTTGGATATGATCTAGGTAAGATCAATTTTGTTTTAGGGGGGATGTTTTCCATCACGTCCGCGCTTTCAGTATAAATTAAAAATCGTTCGGCAGTCTAGCTACCCTTGTTGATTGATCAACACCACCAGAATGAACACCAGACTAGCTAAACTGCTTGAACTTCATGTACACCTGGAATATGCCAGGCGTATAGTGAATGAGCTGGCTGCAGAGGCCATCGTAGAAGAGGGAAGGATGAAAGAGGAGGAGAGAAGAAACAAAGAAGAGGAGGAGAGAAGAAGCAAAGAAGAGGAAGAAAAGGAGAGAGGAAATTTCAGAATCCCAGAGACTGAAGATTGGGGTTCTGAAGCCACTTATCCCGCCTCTGCTCTCCCCCAAAAAAGAGTGAAAAGAGACTGGGGAAGAAGATGTGTGTGTGGTGCCAGGCCTGGAAGGTGCCATCATTAACCAGGTGTCACTGGAGTTCAAAAACAAACAGCCCTTTTCAGGGCTAACCAATACTCTAGAAAAGAAATAATAATCGATTTGCCAATGTGTGTATGTAGAGTAGTGTGAATATAAACACTGACTCTTTTTATTTGTGTGTGTGTGTGTATGTGTGTGTGTGTTTGTAAGCGCTCACGTACGTTTGTGTGGATAGTAGATTATTGGGTTTTGTAAGAGCTTAAGTTGGTTTGTGTGAATAGTAGATTAGGGTTTCATTTTAATGCTTTGCGTGTGTGGATAGTAGATCATATGAAATGAGAAAAGTAGGGGATGTTTTCCTTCACGTCAGCGCCTTGTTTGGCTATGATCTAGGTATATAAATTTTGTTTTAGGGGGATGTTTTTTCCATCACGTCCGCGCTTTCACTATAAGAACCCACAGTGTTCGTCGTTCAAACCATTCTACAGAGAATGAAAAAGAAGATGGCTTCCAACCAACTTGATAAAATGAAAACATTGCAAGACGTCCTGGACAATTTGGGCATGATGGAGCAAATGTTACTGAGGCTAAACGAGGATCACTATTCTTATAGTCCCCATCGAGTGAAGATGGAGATCAACAATTTAAGAAAAGTAAAGGACATGATCAGTACTCTGATGAAAGAAATAAAGGAGGAAAAGGAGGATGAAGAGGAAAGGATAAGGATGAGAGAATGGAACGAAAAAATTGAAAAAGAAGAAGAAAATGAGAAGAGGAAGAAAGACGAGGAGGAGAAGCAGAAAGAAGAGAAAAAGAAGAAAAAGGAGGAAGAAAAGAAAGAAAAGAAGAGAAAAAGTGTAGGACAGAAAATAAGAAGCTGGTGGAGAAATAGAAGAAATTAGAAGAAGAAGAAGAAAATCAAAGGCCCATTTCAGGGCCACCCACATTTTTCGAAAAGAGATCGACTTTCAATTGCCTACCCCATTTTTTTATTTAATATGTGTGTGTGTGTGTGTGTGTGTGTGTGTGTGTGTGTGTGTGTGTGTTCTATCCCTCTCCCCTGTTCCCTTTCCATAGACCCCTCAGGTCGGGACCTTATTAAAATAAGGTCCCGACCCTGTTCCATTTTGTCGCTCAACAGACCCACAATCTATTCCCATGTTAAATTTACATTGTCCCCAGATTGTCCCATGATTTTTCCCCATGTTAAATTTCCATTGTCTCCAGATTGTCCCATGATTTTTCCCCATGTTAAATTTCCATTGTCTCCAGATTGTCCCAAGGGTCCTGTAATGGTAATTCCCATTGTCTCCAGGGTATCCCACTTCACTACTGGTGTATCGGTTCAGCAAACTAGTAAAGATATAGTACCTGAACTCTTGATCCTCATCCGGCTTTTAATTTGCCATATAATTGATTTTTATCTTTTGGATTTTTTTTCCTCTCAAAAATCTGTTATTCGTGCTTTATGTTCTTGGTAGAATCAATTGTGTTATGTTGTGTACATTAATTAATCCTAAAATTGATATATTTTGTGATTGTACCTTAATTTGTCATAAACGCATGTAATTTGGACCGATGAACTATGTTGCCAATAACGCGTATTATTATTATTATTATTAGCAACGATGTGTTGTAAAATCATCTACAATAAGGTGTTGGCAATCTAAATGTCGAGGTGGGGGATGGGAGGTCGGGATCTTGAACGTTTTAGATGAATGATGTTCTTTTTGGCTCACGATAACTAATAATTTTTCCCAAGCAATTTAGCAAAGATATAATATGGCTTATTTTGGTATACCGTAGTCTATGATCGTACTTTTTCATAATCCGTTTAAATTGGGTACAACGATTAAAACATTTTAAAACTTACTGGAAAATATTTACTGTTGATATAAAATGTAAGGAATGTGCTCGAAGCGCTACTATAATTCGATTAACACGCGTTAACGTTTGTTACAATCACGAGTAGGTGAGTGACACGCGCTACCTTTAACTCAATTAACACTACTATAAAGGTAGTTTCAAAATGTTGATTATGCAAAATATAAGTATATTAATGTGATCATGATTTTTTCGCTTTATGTTTATGCATTTTCAAAATAACTGTTTATTAGCACAGAACTTAATTCTTCAAAATGTTCTTTTCATCCTTATTAAATTTAATCAATTTATCAATTTTTGGACTGTACTTCAGAGAAATAACAACAAACAATAATTACTGAACATTCATTATTACATTGAATTGATTAGATGAGGTGGAATTTAGTGTTGTTTATCATTAATTTTACTATACTTTATTATTATTTACATAAATTAGTGAGTTTGGTATATAGTTATAAGGAAACGTATGGAAAGGACTGTCAATTATGGGCGCAATATGACGTATTCCTACGACCTATAGACACAAATCTCATTAGTTTCTCAGAGTGAGAGTAGCTACATATTCAGCTTCGTTATTGATATTTTTCTCGTTGCAGGCAGCTTCATTCAGCATTGATCACGTGCGTGTAATGGCCAAACGAGAGAAACAACTTCTGCCGCCATTACGATTGGATCATCATCAATTAAACCCAGCACAACATTACATCGACTTCGCAGCACTTGGCTACATGGAAGAAAATGTCAACAAGGACTCCCAAACGTATCGGCCTTTACTGACAACAGGAGATGGAAACTGTCTTTTAATGCCCTTTCCATCGCATTGTGTGATGCAGAGTCTATGTGTTATGAAATTAAAGTGCGCACCTGTATAGAAATGGCCGTAATGAACAGTTTTACATAATGCAGAATTATTCAAAAGATTTTCTGTTGTGTTCACCTTCGTTTGTAGATGCTCTCATGAACTGTGCTAAGATTGGTGCATATTCTAGTGCGTGGACCATCCAGGCTGCAAGTGATGCACTGAATTGTAACATCAACGCTTTGTACCCAAAAGTAAACAGACCTGCCGACTACATAGCACAACTCTTGACAAGAACACATGTGTCACAGTGCACAAATGAAACAACGAAGTCACTTGGAATTTTGTGGTCGAGAATAGGATTACAGGGCGGTCGCATCTGGTTGCCGAATCATTTTGTGGCACTGGTTCCATGTAAAAATGAAATGGTCAGCACACTAAATAAGTCAATGAATGGTATGGACCTCACTTGCGACGAATCATGTATCCCCACCGACCCCATTGTCACAGATGAGGATAATTTAGCACAGACTCAAAGATTAGGCCTGGATATAACTTATACTTTGGGCACGTTAAATGGACATATTGAATGTAAGGATCAGGCAGAATCATCAATCCCAGACATTGTAGACAGCAGTCTATTACGAACGATACATTCAAGAGAAAATAGCAAAACATGTTGTATCCGGTGATGACCAACTTTGGACTAATAATAAAACGGAAAGCATGAACAACTGGTTAAAGGTCTTACTCAATTGGCAACCAAGGAAAACGAAAGAACTCATAGAAAAAATATATGAACTGATCAAGGTCCAGCTCGTCGACCTTCGCCGATCTCTTTACGGGACAGGCAACTATATCCTCAACACAAAATTCTCCCGATGTAAAATAATTAAATTATCATGGAATTCCAAATCTGAGGAAGAAAAAGACGATATATTCATGACATTTTTGAAGAAATCCCACCTTAAATTAACAACAGCGGTCACGTCCTCTGACGGCATGTACACTGTGTTGAAAGCCCCAAAATTGGCAAAAAAGCCGAATCAAAAAACACGGTGCCGGGCGACAAGGACTCAGAGAAAGAATTTAAAAAATGTTTGCTTTGTCTATGATCATTATTTCTTATTTATTATCTATTTAACTCAGCGCAAAGGAACAGTTTAAAACATGTAACCAGTTTAGAATCTGTGATCATTCATTGTAGATTTGATTGGCCGTTGCCAAATCCATGTTCAGCATTTTGTACTAAATATGAAGACATTATAAAAATGGTATTTCATAATTGAAAACAATTTGAATATGACATAAATATGGAAATATATGTTAATTTGGCTTGTTATAAATGCCTTCTTTATTATAATATACGATTTCTCCTTTTCTTCCTTCTCCTTCCATCCTGACCTCTTCCTGTTCTGCTTTTTATACGATTATCTTCTCAGCTTCCCTTTAAGAGTTTAGTGCCGTCTCTACGTGCGCACTGGGAGAGAGAGACATTTGGGGATTTTAAATATTTTCTTTTCTTTTTCTCAAGTCAATTATATTTTTCTCCAAATAATAGCAAGGATATAATATTTTGTTTTGGTATACCCATTTACATAAGTTTTCGCTGTTACCAGCTGTAATTATTATCGTGTTGTTTCTTTGACTATGGGCAATGTCGCGCCCAATAAGCTTTGTCCCCAAGACGTATCTGTCCTACTAAACACAGCAAAGACGCGCAAAGACATATATAATTATTGTGAATTACGTTAAATATTAAATCTTGCATTTTCTCAAACATTTTCTTATTATTATTTGTACAATATTGTAAAATTCTAAAAATATTTGATAATATATAGTGTTGATACACAATTTATATCAATAAATATAACAGAACTAGAAAATGTTTGCTTTGTTTATGATCATTGTCTTTTTATTATAGATTTAACTCAGTACAAGGATAGAAACGTTTTTAAACTTACAATAAACATTTTACATACAATTTTCTTATAATTCGAATTCGAACTTTGCCGCCAAATTTTATTGGTTATTTAATTTGGCATAATTATGTTGAAAACTAATCCTTCAGTTTGGTTAATTTATTCGTCAATATAATTTACAATATAAATACACTTGTCTAAAATGACTTTTATGATTGTCAGGCTTTGTTAGGCTTTGTATGACTCTGCCTGGCTTTGTGTGATTAGTAAATATTGAAAAAATTGCACTTTCTTTCGATAAGTTCAATGAACAATGGATACAGCAATAAACAGTTTACGTAAGATTTTGTCATACTTTGTTATTACTTTGCCATTATTCAATTTTGAATTTGTACTCTGTCTTCCAATTTTCGGTCATATAATTTTGCTAAAATATGTTGAAAACTTGTCTTTCGGCTTTGTTAATTTTATTCATCAATATAATTAAAAATATAAATACGCATTTTTTATTTGACTTCACATGGCTTTGTGAGGCTTTGTCTGGCTTTGTCGGGCTTTGTTTGGCTTTTGTCTGGCTTTGTCGGGCTTACCAGTATTTAGTAGGACCCATACAAGAACACAGATCTATCAACCACACATCTGCATGGTTTCTCTTCATCAATTTTCCGTACTGTCAGCAGTTCACACCATAGAAACTATACAACTGTCCACTAACACAGGGAACTATATTTACTGCGGCACCTTAGGCCAGTCAATTCATGGTTTCAAGGCACATTTCACCAGTACAACTGCGTCACATTAGCCACCATGGCAACATAAACAGTATCTGCCGAGTCCCTTCTTGTTTATTCCTTTGTGTAATTTACTGGTCTCCTACCGTAAATACTGCCACTGCAGTCACACCACCAATGTACACCATTAGGTTTTAATAGGGACTATAATACTCAGGGACATTCATGAGGTTTTGACCTGAATTCACTAAAAGTCAATCATGGCATGATAGAAACTCGCAACACTTCGCTCCGTGACATTTGCTCCTACTAACTGGTTAATTATTTCGGCTACGGAATATTTTCATTGCACCGGGTTCCAATAATCAAACAAGTAATCACTCAAATCTAAGAATTCCTTAAAATGGGGATGCTATAACCAAATGCACATACTCCAAATTTATTACAATATGATCTCCAAAGCGGTGGATTAGTCCAAAGTGTGTTATGTCATACTAAAATCTAATTGCAGGCCAATTAGTCAATCAATAAATTCATCTGCCAGTCAATAACAACAAGGTATATATTCAAATAATAATGTAATTGCCCTAAAGAACAGTTGTAGACAAAACCCTTATGTCGGTTACAGTTACTTAATACTAGTGATTTAGATTTTATTTTAACGTAGCTTTAACAATCTTTCAGTCATATCGCTATGATGTCTGCAGTGTGGCAGTTTATAGTGATGTCGAGAATTGGGGCATTATGCTGCAGACATGTAGCATGATGTCCCACCCAGCAGTCACATGATTCTGACACCAGGCCGACTAGTCCTAACACTAACCTCTTAATGCTGAGTGCCTAGCAAGGCAGCTGTAAGTACCATTTTTATGTCTTTGTTATGACTTGGCCTTGGTTTGAACCCGCAACTTCCCGCATCCGAGGCGGACACTCTAACCACTATTTTACCTGAGCGGTCTTATTGATTGTTAAGACTGGAATAGATATGAAAACATGTCCTTGTTGGTCAAAATGTACCAATGTCCACGGTCTCCGTGATTTTGTCAAATAGTGTGCGTCCATAGTTTGCATGGATTATACAGACTATTTGTGTAAACGTGTGTGTCTTCACTTGCATTGCTAAATTTCATATTCCTTAGAAATGATAATACAGTTCCCTCCTTGATACATCACCATTTGCTATTAATTTACTGCCTCAAACTGTATTTCTTTTTGCTCTACCATCGCCAGAACAAATATCCTTGGTACGCGGTTCCATATGCGAGTCCTCGATATCCACCAAATACAAGAATGTGTGTGTGTGTGTGTGTTTGTGTGTGTGTGTGTGTGTTCATGACTGCATTGGTGTCTGTTTGCATGTTTACAATCACATTGTGCCTACTGAATACCATAGATTAACATTAGTATCAAAGTATTTTTTTTTTATTTCAATAATTATGCTTGATGTCAAAGTATTGTTGGTAGTATGGTCAGTTTCTCAAGTACAGATGGCAACAGAGCTATTCGCGTTAGAATGTGGCTACAATTTAACATCTGCAACAAACATTTGTCAAAGTAGGTCATCAGTGTGACTTACATGTCATACTTCACTAACTTTGATTAAGGTTTTTATTGACCCTAGTTTTGTCTTCAATGTGCTGTTGAGTACCTGGTCAAATTAGTGTAGAGGGTGATGTCAAGACAGATAAAGGAGCCAAGGCGGCCTGGCAATTATCCATTTTCAACTGGAATATTTCACATTGTGACTTCATCCAGTCAGCATGTGGTATATATACTTGGCATATTAATGAGGTGATCTTCCATCTGATTAGCTGAACTTACTACCACCCTGGAAGCCATAATTTATCACAACTGGAGTAAGAATTATATAATCAAGATCCTATAGGTCTACACAGGTAAAATAAAAACAGTACATTGTATAGGTCCACACAGGTAAAACAAAATAAACAGACCCAACATGTCTGTTTTCAAATGTAACTAGATACAAATTGTGCCTTCAAGTGTGCAACGTAACTGCCTTTGAAATAACACATTTTGCTCATGAGCATCATACTGTCCTAGTTTGAGGGTAATACTATCCCGATTCAAAGGTAATGGCATTTTGTATTTGTGAACGCCATACTGTCCCAATTTGAAGGTAATGGGATTTTGTGTTTGGGAACATACTGTCCTAATTTGAAGGTAATGGCATTTTGTATTTGTGAACTTCATGCTGTCCCAATTAGTGGGTAATAATATTGTCTGTGAACTACATACTGTCCCAATTTGAGGGTAATGCTACTGTCTGTTTGTGATCTTCATACTGTCCCAACTTGAGGGTAATGCTATTGTATGTGAAATTCATACTGTTCCAGCTTGAGGGTAATGCTATTATCTGTAACCTTCATGCTGTCCTGATTTGAAGGTCATACTACTGTCTGTTTGTGAACTTTATGAAGTCCCAATTAGAGGGCAATGCTATTGTCTGTGAACTTTATACCATCCTTATTTGAATGTAATTGTAATGTATGTGAACTTCATACTGTCCCAATTTGAGGGTAGTGTTATTGTCTGTTTGTAATAACATATAATTTCTGTTTATGAGCTTCACATTACACATGAACCTGTAGTGTGTACAGTTATGTGTAGCTATCCTGTAGTGTGTACAGTTATGTGTAGCTAATATGACTTCCAGGGTGGGACACCATACTACATGACTGCGGCATGATGCCCAAGTGCTAGATATCACTATAAACTGCCACACTGCAGACATCGTAGCAATACGACTGAAAAATTGTTAAAGCTACGTTAGAAGTCCAAATCACACACACACAGACACCCCAGGTGAACAGTCTTGTGCATCTTTTTTGTATGATTACAGTGGGGAGAGGACATTCATTAGGTATATTGCAGTATGCCATAATTAATAGTGAATATGGTACTGGACTGTGTGTGTTTGTGATTTGGATTTTTTATGTTGCTTTAAACAAAATCAGTCATCGCTACGATGTCTGCAGTGTGGCAGCTTATAGTGATGTCTAGCACTGGGGCATCATGCCGCAGGCATGTAGCATGATGTCCCATCCACTCACATTATCCTGACACCAGGCCGACCAGTCCTAACACTAACCTCTTAATGATGAATGCCAAGCGAGGCAGCTGTTAACACCATTTTTATAAGTTTTTGGTATGACTCTGCCAGGGTTCAAACCCACAAACTCCTGCATGTGAGGTGTATGCTCTGACCACTAGGCCACCTGAACAGTCAGCACTGAGATGTAATTTCACCAAAGGTTTTAGTGGTGGACTATGTATAGATCAAGAGGTTTTAGTCCTGGGAGACCAAGTTCTCAGTGCACATATTTATTGAATGTACATTGTCATGACTTGTAATAAGAGACCAGCTGTTTTAGAAGACCATGTTTTCAGTATTGATCATAGAGTGTTATGACCTGTAATGCGAGACCTCCTGTCTTGAGAGACCATATTAAATGGGTAGACATGGTTATCTTGCAAGAGAGGTTCTACACTCTGTGTGTGTGTTCATATATATATAGATTTTAAAATCAAAATTGCTTAAATTATATTTTTTAAACTTTCCTCTACAATTATCATCAAATATATATATATATATATATATATATATATATATATATATATATATATATATATATATATATATATACAATGTTGACTGTATTCATTTTACAGTCTAAAAGTTTTCTTTTCAAGTCATTTTACATACCTTTATGTAATACCCTACCCTACGAACAGTTAAGCTACCCTGATTCCATATATAGATATTAACATTGTAAATGTGACATTTCTTCAATTATTTTTGTTTCTCTAATAAGATACTAATAATACTAATAAGATACTAATAATACTAATAAGATACTAATAATTTGTGGTAAAGGATTCTGATAAATCACAACAATAGTACCATAAGAACTATTTTTTTTTCTAACATTTTTATGTATACCTTAATATGTATATTTATTAAGCAATTTATTAATTCCAAGTATTGTGTATTACACTGTGTCTAATTAAAACAGCTGTTTCCAGAGATGAAAGTATCGGACATTTTCTGAATCAGTTTTTGTCTTGTGAGTTGCATGGGAAACTATACAAAAATTATTTTTCAGGTGGAAGATATTCGCACGTTCCCTTTGACGTCACCTTTTTTCTGCTTACCATCAGGCAGAGTGTATTATGTTATGATATTTTCCATACCTCTTTCTAACTGTTACCAATTTTGGTTCCTGCATAATGACTAAGTTTATTCATCATCTTCAGTTACCAAACTTCATGGATGGCTTGCAATTGGAATAAAAATAAATCCTATCAATTTCAAGCTCTAAAACTCAAAGGTCAAGGTCACTCTGACTAAAACATGGGCTATAGTTTTCACTCAGTCACTTGATACCAGATACCAGACTCTGATGATAGCTTGCACTGGAGTTAAAGAAGAATTTCAAGGCCATAGGTCAATGCTACTGTTACTGCAAGAAGAAAGTAGTTTCTGCACAATCTCCACCATGAACAGTTACCAAGCCTATCAATTATATATGAAATGGTTCAAAAGACAAAATCATCTGACAAAAAAAGCACAAAATAACTTGTATTCTCTATCATCTACAGTTACCAAGCTTTTTGGATGGATGGCAGGTGATGTAAGGAGGAACCCTACTGCTTTGGAGTTCAAAATCTGTGACTAATATAATTCAAAATGGTTTCTGCACATGAACATTAATCCCACATGACATGCCTCAAGCAAACTTTGTGGATGGCTTGCACTTTAGGTTAAAAAAATTCAGTAATTGATTTTTGGGTCAAAGATCAAATGTTAATATCTCTGATTAATAGAAGAAAACTGGTTTCCAAAGTGTAGTTACATATCTAAGCCAAACTTTGAGGTTGGCTTGAACTTTGGTAAGAAAGAAACCGATCAGTTCTAAGGTCAAATGGGCAAATATCATCACTACTCTTACTGAAAGAAGACAAATGGTTTTTTATATATAGATTTCAGTGTTCTATATGAATATGGGATGGACATATAATGTACTCTTTTAATTGTTTTGTTTTAGCAAATAATTAGTTCATATATAAACCAAAGGAGATATGAACCTGGAATATGATATCAAAGCAGATTTGAACAATAGTTGTATCTTTATATGTGTATAAAATGTTATCATCACAAATATAATATTCTTAAGTTCATCTGGCCATATGACAAAGTCTTGTACACACTGGAAGATCATGATTTGTATGACAAAGTTTTGTACACATTAGAAGATCATGATCTGTGTGACAAAGACTTGTACATACTGAAAGATCATGGGCTTTTTTTACAAAGACTTGTACACACTGAAAGATCATTATTTGTGTGACAAAGACTTGTACACATTGAAAGATTATTATTTGTGTGACAAGGACTTTACACACTGAAAGAACATGATTTGTATCATGAAGACTTGTACACAATGAATGATCATGATTTATATGTAACATAATACAACTTGAAGGTGCTAGATATTAAAGTACGACTGACTAAATCCTTACAATCACAAGATTATATAGTTCTCTACTTGACCTCAGGTCACAATTAGCAGTTTCTAAAAAACAAACATTTTCTAATGGAAAATCACCTTCTAGAATGATCTAATGAGCCTTGTTTACTTACAACACAATAACCTGTAAAAATCATAATCTCCAGATCCCTGACACTAATCAACATATTTACTCCTTCTTGTTTACCTGAATAATAATCCTGATATTAAGTTCATACACATACGGAATAATTTAGCTATGTATTAGTTATTAACATAAATGAAATAAACAAAATTAAAAGAGTCAATCAGGTCAATCAGAAATGAACTCAGTTTTTGGACGAGGTGAGTGTTCAGCATACAGTGTTACATTACACTTTCATGTAATGAAATAAAAAAATAATTGTTAAACTAGCAAATAAACTATTAAATTAAATATAAATAGCAATGAATATTTAAATTAAATTACGTATACTTGCATGTACATGCACTCTGGCAAATTTTCAGTTTGATATATAGGTTGGATTGTATTCATTACCATAGCTGAAGAGCTATAATAGTAAACACCAGGTCAGTTGCCTATTCGAAAGAGTAGCCAATTCCAAATAACTGTGTATGTTTTTCCTCTTCGAATGAGTAGGCATTTCTAATAACCATGTTTTGCCTTCTTGAATGAGTAGGCAATTCCAAACAACTGTGTATGAATTGCCTATTCGAATGAGTAGACCAGAGGAGGGTAAGTATCTTGCTGGTGTATACACATGGGTGAGGTCGGATAGGTATGTTGGACTGGAGTCCGTCAGTGAAACGTAGCACAGAGAACAAATTTTGTGTTTGATTCTGGATCGAATGAATAGCCAGTGTAGGGTACATAGCAGCGGAGAGGTGTGCTCTGATCGTGGTACTCTAAGTATGATCCGATCAACTGTGTTTTGAACTTTTTGAAGTTTCTGGAGTAGATATTGAGATGAACCAGACAGAATTGAGTTACAATAGTCCAGTCTTGAAAGTACTAAAGAACACACAAGAGTCTTAGTGGATGCGATCAACTGAAAGATATTTGCGAATGGAGCTGATGCGTCTCAGCTCAAGATATGCAGCCTTGCATATGTTCATGACATGTTGGTGCAATGTGAGAGTACTGACCAGAGTAACACCTAGGTTTCATACTGACTGTGTGAATTTAATGTTGGTGTTGCTGATATTTATTGTTTGAGGTAAAGGATGTGAATGAGAAAATCTTTGTGTTGTGATCAGAATGGCCTCAGTTTTATCATAATTCATCTGCAGCTTGTTACATGTCATCCATGATTTCACATCAGAAATGCACCTCTCTACACCTTGGATGGTAGTATCAACTTCAGCTGGGTGGCTAGATTTGTATTTTTGGGTGTCATCAGCGTACAATTGGCAAGACACTGGATGATCATCTATAACACTTGAAAGCGGCTGAGTGTATATAATGAAGAGAAAAGGTCCAAGAACAGACCCCTGTGGAACACCACAACATAGATTAACTGGACTGGAATGTATTCCATTTGCAGACACAATTTGTGTCCTGTTGACCAAGTAGGACTTGAACCACAGTAAGGTTGTGTCATGAATACCAAATACCTGCTAGAGACGGTAAAGTAATACATCATGGTCTACTGTGTCAAATGCTGCAGATAAATCAAGAAGGGTGAGGACTGTAATCTTTCCACTATCCAAAGCACAAAGAATGTCATTAACTACTTTTATAAGAGTAGTTTCAGTACCGTGGCAAGGGCGATATGCAGATTGTACATTGATAAAAAGACATCTTTGAATTTAGATGAGATAAAAGCTGGGATAGAACAACCTTTTCTAAGATTTTTTATATGAATGGGAGATTAGAAACTGGGCAGTAGTTCTTTAAATCGTTACGGTCTAGTGTTTGGTTTCTTCAGCAGAAGCTTTACAATGGCAGTTTTGCAAAATGATGGGAATTCCCCGGATGAGAGATAGGTATTAATAACATCAATTATAATATGATAGTAATATATCAAACAGCTTTGTATATAATAATATCAGTGCTATATCAAAGGCATATAGAACAATCACGTATGACAAAGGCCGATTCTATGCAACAAAGTCATACATATGTGTGTGTGTACCTGTGTGTTTGTGTGTGTGTGTGTGTGTGAGAGAGAGAGAGAGAGAGAGAGAGAGAGAAATTATTATAAAATCCATACTGTATTACAATAGTCATAATTCTATTGTCTCACTGATATAGATTGACTAATATTCATGAAACAGATGCACAGCCCTCCTGCTTTCAGACTTGGGACTTGGGACCTGATGATGGCTCAGTTACCACTGGTATTGCCAAAAAGAATTAGTAAATGAAATTTTATAAATTTGTTTTAAAACTGTTACTAAAGTTTTGCTACTTCGGAAAAAGTTTCATATCCCAGTTACCTCGCTATATGTGTTAAGTGTCAGTCGTCAATGAGACATGTATTTTTATTATAAATATAACATAATCAGTGTATACTGAATTCACTGTATGCACATTATGTTTTTCGATAGACATTTATATAAAAAAATTTAAGAAACTATTTACAAATTTGTACAAGCATGTCACACTGTCTGCATTGGAACTAATATGCTACACCTCAGAGTATATCACACGCTTGTTACGATCACTGTTCACACGGGCTGCATGGATTCACTTGCTTCGTCTCTTAGTAGATCTGCATCATGTCCTTTGATTTGGCGTCTTGGATTGCTTTGCGTCCTTATGGACATTGTATTTTCCATCCGAAGATGTTTGTCCTGAAACGCATAAAGTGCTTGTACTTAAGAATTTGTTGAAGAGTTGCTGTCCATGAAGATTTATGCTAAAAGCCCAAAACGGTCGTTTGTTAGATTAATTTATTTAATCGATATCAACCCGAGTGAACGGCAAGTTAAAGACTTTGTTAAGAAAAGACGAAATATTACTGATATCCGCCAGGTGATATCAAATATGTTTGAGATATACAGATTTGAAACGATATTTTCTCAGATATCGTGCTAGTGAATTTGCAGTTCTTCGTACCTCACTTTCGTCATGAGCAGGGCCGGCGCTACCATATAGGCAAACTAGGCAGCCGCCGAGGGCGCTGAATTCGGGGGGGGGGGCGCATTTTTAAAAAAAATATATTGTTTATAAATCTTGAAATTGATTTTTTCGGGGAGGGGGGCGCCAGAATCTAACCTTGCCCAGGGCGCCAGATAGTCTGGCCGGGTCTGGCGCCGGCCCTGACAATGAGTGACAACTCAAATTTGACTCGTTCTATTGCAAATGGAATAAGCATCGATATATCATCGTCGGTGTCATTGTTGATATTAGCCAACGACGGCGCTCATCAAGTGCCGTGGGCAGGGTAAAGTTTAAAGTGAGACTGTAACTGTTGTATCGCAGAGACAATCAGGTCAATGTCAATGTGTTCTGGTAGCAAGACGTTGTCCGCCTTCCATATTCCGCGATGCATAAAAATAATTTGTTTGCGATAAATTCTAACGCAGTTCTTATTCTTTGAGGTTCTTGACCACTATAGTTTTCTTACGAATTGCGTCAGCGGTTTAGCTCGATTATACATATGAATTCTTTATTATGCTGCTACCATCCAGCGAAGCTCCTTTACCCACTCTCAAAACCGGTCGTAAATCAATAACTCCTGCGCATGCTGGTATTGAACTAATAGTTTAGCAAGTGTGTCGTTCATTTGTTCGACAATGGCTGGATCACTATATACATGCCATGCCAACAAGGCAGCAACATTTCCTAGAAATTCTTTGCTCGGACCTGCGTTCAAAGGTACGTTTTAATGCACTTGCGATACTTATAAAATCCTTTGAAGTCGGAGATTCAAGTTCTTTGTTTCGCAGCCATACATTGGACTTGATAAGCCATCACTCCTCCTGTGATGGCTTTCAAAATATGTTTACGGAGGTCACGTGATACCCAAATGGTTTCCTCATAAGCGACTTGAGTGACGGTCCGCGCAAATAACGCTGAATGTGACGATTTATGAAGCATTTTAATGACCACGATAAACAAATACAATAACCAAACCTTCCTGCGATATCTTTGTAAATGTTTCTGACCTGGAAGTTGCTCGTGAAGACTTTGAACTTCTCCGTTATTACACAGGTTCCCGGGCACGTGTCAAAGAAATGGTACAGTCGCGACAGACCGCACGGAAAAACCTCAGAGAGGATTTCTTACAAAGTCTTACATAGCTGATCAAGCTTGAGCGCGAAACCGCATAACGCGTCCAATTTATCAGTGAAGCCACCATGCAGACCGTGGTGACTATCAAACGCGTGTCAGCGGTTATTGAGACATTCCAAGAATGCTTAGACGGAACCAGAGGCATCATCAAGAAAGTATTGTGCATCTCGCACAACCACCATCCTGAACGCTCAGCATATTTAAAGGGGCAGGTCTCGAAGATAAGAATGCTATAACATTTTCCGCTCGTTTACATTGGAAGGAACATAGATGTAAATAAATGTATCCATATAGACTATGGAAATTGGACCACGTGGGTATTCCGGGAGATATTTGATCAGAATAAGGCGGTGGAAAAAAATTATTAAGAAGTCACATACTATGAACATCAACATCCTAACGCTGTATTGAAAGGCAAGTGTAGCGGCAAGACGCAACCTTTGCTCATTGTTAATTACTTAACTCCAGATCCCTCAGCGGCTCCATGAACTTTGAGTCGGCCGAGAAACGCTTGTGGGGTCAGTTCTCACTAGTAATGACGAGACATAAGTCATCAATGAGACCACATCGATTATTCACATGTTGCTAGACATAATGGACTCAAAAACTTTTGGCGCATCGATGCATAATTTCACTGAAGATATCGATAATGCCATGCAGCGTGAAGTTGCAATTACAACCCCGAGCGCTGCCTCGTTTATCACAATAACGTCTACGAACCGGAATTGTATGTGGTTTTCCCCTCGCCAATCACCACTTGGGAATCACGCACACTCGAGATTGTACCAACGTCTTTTCGAGTTTATCATAGTTGGCCTAATATCAGTTTGGTACTGTTCGTGGCTTGTTGATGGGGTCGTCCATTAATTATGTCAACAAAATAGGGGGAGGGGGTTTGAAGACGTTTGACAATTGTTGACATGGGGGAGGGGGGAGTTCAAGATAAAATGATGTCAACAATGTTATTTTTTACAAAAAAATCAGCCACTATGCCCATTATAACAATTGAGGAACATTTGGCTTCCCTATGGGAAGATGATAGAAGCTAGAATATAAACTCTCGATTTTTTCATGAATTCAAAGTGTTATAGTTAATTTGAAATCTGTTAAACAAGTTAAAAAATGTGTTAAAATTTATTTGTAGACCTTTTAATTTCCATAATTCTATTTTTAGCATAAAAGCCAGCCGTATAAAATATTGTTAGTTTGTGGGCGGGGGGTACAATTTTATTAGTGGGGTCACTGAAAGTTTGACAGTTGTTGACAAGGGGGGGGGGGGAATTGCCTAAAAATTGTTGACATAATTAATGGACGTCCCCGATGCGAATAACTTGTTTGTTTTTCTCGGCAAGCGGCGGCATCACCTGAAATGATGTTGGACTTCAAATCGATGAATGATGAGATCCGACGAAACAGTCTGCTCAACTGTAAGACAGTACCCACTTCCCAATTACACGCATTATTGTTATTCCAAGCCAAGGACGGGTCCGGATCCTGTCATAGGATCAGCTGTAGAGAGCAAGACATCTTCATCCAACTGCATTGGCACTAAATAACCTACTTGCGTCAGGTGTATCAAAACAAACCAAACCAAGCCAGATCAAAGTCAAATATATTAATGTAATTTTTCCAACTGATTTACTTTCCAGTAGCCTAAGTGTGCATTTAACATTGCATTTTTAAATTGTTCGTTTTAATCTTTTTTAATTATCCTGCTTACTGATAGCTCTCGTGAATATTACCATTTTGAATACAATAGCTTTTGCTGTTGGAAATACTTCATGAAAACCTGCTAGCGAATCAAGTAATGCATTTTCATTTTTTAACATTCTAAGACTTAAGTCTGCTACTTTATTAGTTAATCTGTTTCTTTTCTTCTCTTTTCCGCTAATTATGTTATAGTTCTTTTGAATATGGAATGTTGTGTTGTGAATTTAACGTGCAAACATGCAATCGGTAGGTTTCTACTGTTGGCAATGATGGTATTGTTCTCTTGACAGGCTATGTTGTGTTGTTGATGGTATCTGCCTGTAAACCGGGTGTCGATTGTTAAGAATCATGCTATAAGTCTTGTCACATTTGTTTGTTGTTGTTTTTCTCTATCTTGTTTCTTCCAGATCTGGAGACTATTATTGATAACAGTTGTAGTTTTCTTCAAGTATGTAATGTTGGTACCATATCTTGGACAACTTTTTTTAATATCGTCATCGTTTGCTAAGGATCACCCATCCAAAACTCTTTCGTAACTGTACCAGCTGAGATTGCAAAGTACCATACTATTTCTGACAAATTTGTATTAAAACATTCTCTCTCTCTCTCTCTCTCTCTCTCTCTCTGTATAATGTTTAAATAACAAGCGGTAGCGCCATCTGAACTGTTATTGGACTTCAAATAGATCAATAATGTGATCCGACGAAACAGTAAATGTAAAACAGTACCCAATGTTGTAATGTAATCTTACAAACAAGCAAGCAGTAGGTATCTACTGCAGAGAATGATATTACAGTTATCTTGAACAAGCTACGTTATGTTTTGAATGGAAACAAATACATTTATTTGTTTTTGTTTTTCTCTATTCTTCCAAATCTGGAGACTATCACTCATAGCAGTTGTGTCGTCCTTCAAGTATGTAATGTTGGTACCATATAAAAACAGAAGGCACTTTATCTTTGAGAATGAACAAGTAAAAAGAAGCAGTAGGAATAACATGATCTATATATAAATCGTCAAAATTCAAACATGGAAGCTTTGCAAAGTTTATCCATCTGGGGTTGAAGTTGAAATAGGAACTCAGATTATATTCATCGTTCCATCTGATTTGATGTTTTATTTCAACGTTTGCAAAATGTTGGCTCTCTTTAAGTGAATCACACTAAGCTTTTCGTTCTGGTATATGTCATGACTGTCATCTTCGCAGTATTGTTTCCAGCATTCTCTTGTTACGTTTTAAATTAGTCTTTATTTTGTTTTCTCTAATGTTTCGCACAAAATGGAACAAAAACGTATTATTTTACATCAAAGACAAGAAGAAATCAATGAATGTTTAAGATATCTGTTTAGAATCTCAAAATGTACACGAGAAACGTCTCATGAGAATGGCTGCAAAAATGGTGTTAACGAAGAAAAACAACTCTAAAGATATTGACACTTCAAGTAATAATTATACAGTATACATAACAAATGCAACTCTATATTTGTATGATGTAACAACCAGAGAACTATACACGCATCTGCTGAATATGATACAGTTTGCGGGATTTTGAAACATCAATATTCAGTTTTCTTGATCAGAGCAATAGCACCAACAAATAAACAATATCGTGAAAAAATAAACTAACGATAATTATTATACATTTTTCATGGTATTTCTTACCTTGTTAATAGTCTTTAAAAACCATTACAAAGAGCCACCAAAAACGGGCTGTAAATCATTAAAGACGAGTACTGAGAAGTACTGAATTCCAACGTATGCCTGAAACATACGTTTGTAAATATGATAAATATCTTTAAGGGACCATGTTGATTGAACAGCCTAAGTAACAGACGATACACATTTGACAGCAGAGCATGGACACACTGCAACAGTAAGAAAAGGAATAAACAATAACCGTCTTACTGCCTATTAAAGTCATCTAAACTAATACCGGATGCAGCTATTAAACAGCTATCGATAGTTTAATATGTAAAACGTAAAATGATTACAATATCTTACAAAAGGAGAAAACACATAGAAGATGGAAGAGCTATTAAACGCATGCGTAGTGAGAGAGCTAAAACATAGTCATTGTTTTGTAACTCTGTCCGCCATTTAGATCAACGATTGGTTGAAATTTCCGTATCCAATCTGTTAATGCTAGTATGATGACCTCTGGCAATGAGTTGTAAACTTGACGCATCTCTCTTTGACAAATTATTCATTGGTTTTCTTTAATATTTTGGGGTCATTTGTTCCAACTCCCTATCAAACAAACATTTTCTAGTATTCTCTTTGTCGGTTGCATTGCAATACTTATCTTCAATTAATTAATTTTACACCGTTCATTTGTGTATGATTTTCGCTACCTAATAAAAAAAAGTCACTAATATAAGACTACTCGTATGTTTATATACACATCCTTTTTAATTTGGTTCCTCTTATTTCATCTCTTCTATTTTCTCCTTTCTTATGCTAATATCATTTATGGCTGTTTTATTCTATATCAGACTAGATTTACAATCGCCGAAGTAGCAGAGTAGTTGCACGTAAGATGGATGATGACTGCCATTCACTATCTTCAGTGGTACTTGAATATTTTCAAGGTTAAAGCTCTCATTATAAAATCACATCAATTAGCTGAAATTGGTGGATGTCAATTTTCAGTATCTGATAGTTGTTGCCTAAGTATCAAACGTGGACTGGAGTGACGCTTGACAGCCGAAAGTGCTTGATGGGTACCCGGGTACAATCAATGGTTTTAAACAGTATTTTTCAAACCTTTTTGTCTTGCGGCACACAAAAACATCTAAAACATTTCACGGCACACTTGAAAACATCTTTAAAAACATTTGGTGAAGAACTTATTTATTTTTACATATATATTTAATTTTAAATTTAATATGAAGGATATGTCTGCTTTCGAGAGCAAACCAGACCGAAGCGAGGCAGATAACAAACAAACGCGCATTTTATCGTCGATTTTAAGAAGTCTCTCTCCCTCTTTCGATCTGATTTCAGTCAATGCTGAAAATCCAAACTCACAAAACCACGAAGACACAAATGGCAGAATTACTTTGATTGCTTCTGAACTGATTGCAGGATATGACTTCTTGATTGAGTCCAGAACTCATCCAGGCTCTTTTCGGGATATGTTGACTGAAAAAAAAAATTCGTTATTTAAATCAATGAGCTGTTCTTCTTCTTCGGTTGTAAGATTTGTTGTTTCGTTGTTTCCGAATGGATTGATCACCCATCCATATTCATCGCTTGCATGTGATGGGAAGTAATGCTGCAGTGGCGATTGTAGGTCTCTCAGTGTGGCCAGAATTTCGGGATGATTTTCTTGTTTGAATGAGATTCGTTGACAGTAGGAAAGCAGTTGAGGACTCCTTTCGAGACCTAACTTTGCCACAGCGACAACTTTTCATCAAATGATTTCAATTTTGATGTTGCAGTGATGATGTTTTCCGATGGTCCCTGAAGACTTAAATTCAGCGAATTTAATTTGTCGAATAAATCGGAGAGAAATTGAACCTTCAGCCACCAGATTTCGTCATTAGGAGAGAATCCAAAGTCTGTTTTTTTATACCTCCAAGAACGAAATTACTTCAATCTTGAGATGGACGAGACGCTTTAACACTTTTCTCCTTGGAAGCCAACGAAAGTCAGTATGGTACAGCAGGCATTTGTAGTCTGAATCCATCGCTTCACAGAGTTGAGAGAAAAGTCGAGATTGAAGCGGTCGAGATTTGATGAAGATTGCAACTTGAATAACTTGGTTCAGAACAGACTCCAAATCTTTCGGCAAAGATTTTGAGGCGAAAGCTTATCTGTGGATCATGCAGTGAACAACTAACACGTTTGGATTTTCTTGGCGCACGAGAGTGACGAATCCCTTCTTTCTTTCCTGCATTGAAGGACATCCATCGCTGCAAACGCTGACACAGTTTTTCCACTGTAGGCTGAAGAGCAAAATGTTTTCATTCACCAAATAGAAAATGTTTTCGCCTCTCGTCGTAATATCCAAATCTTTGCAAAATAAGTACTCGTTCACACATTGTCCATCATTTATGAATCGAATAAAATCCGGCAGCTGAGCTTTGCCACTAACGTCTGTAGATTCATCAACCTGATGAGACCACAGCAGAGACAATTCATCGTCAGGTGCTTCGAAGAGTTCGCAGATTTGATCCTTTAAATCTGACGAAAAGTCTTCAAATCTGCGCGAAATCGTGTCATTTGACAAAGGAACTTTCTTTACTTTTTCAACGGCATCGGTTCCAAGCATAGTTTCAACGACAATTGCTAAATGCTGGCGCAATCCCTGATTCGGCCTCTGTATGCTCTTTCTTGCGTGTTGCCAACAACTGACCTACCTTATAACTTGCAATCAATCCCTTTTTGGGCAGTTTCATGTAGTTTGTAAGTTTCTTAGCTTTTTTATTTTGTTGAGCCACGAGATTTTCGAAATATTACTTTAGTTTGTCCTCTACAGCTGGGTGTTTTGTTTCCAAGTGTCTCTTCAATTTGCTGGGAACAAGCGCCTCGTTCGACAAAACTGCGCTGCAGATCAGACAGAATGGCAATTAAGCAAGCGGTGAAACCATACTCGATGTAATCTTCTTTGTACTTTCGCTCGCTTCCTTGCATTTCATTTAACAGTTTCTCTTTCAGAGTTTCAGACTTGATTAAGTATTTCTCCATGGCTAAACAATGAACAAACTTTATTAATAAGCATCAAAGTTGGAATGGAACGGTCTGATTTGTTACGTCGTGTATCTATTATTTTAGTGTGGAAAATTCGAGAACATTGTATAATGGGCTGCATGTATTTATTATTAGACTATTATTATAATTAGAACGATCGAGTTCTCCCGAGATCTCGCACAAGTCTCGCGTTACGAAAGAAACCAATGAATGGCAGACTGACATATATTGCGTTTTTATATTTGTTTCTTTTTTAACTTTTGCGACATTGATTTACCATTTAAGTTTTCGATGTGTTCAAGGTTTCAAAACGCTATCAATTTTAAATATTTTTCAAAACTCCCACGGCTCACCTGCAAATCTCTCTCGGCACACTAGTGTGCCGCGGCACACAGAATGAGAATCACTGGTTTCAAATCTGATGTGTCTGTACATTGCCAACGGATGTCACCAACAGGTTGTGAGGAGTCAGTGGTCATTGAGTGTTGTGTTTGACTCCGATTATATCATAGAACTAACAAATGTGTGTATAAAAGTTTGCGATGAGAGAGTGGTACGAAATTACATTTTTGCTTTTTCAAGTCTGATGATTCAAAACCACAATTATCTCAGGATGATTTGACCAAAAGTACATCAGATTGAATGGAGAGTTAGGTTAAGAAAAAAGTCATTCTAATGTTTTCCGCTGCATTTTGTCTACAAGGTAGTCCATTTGTAACTTCTGTATTGCAGCATCTAATACATTTTGTGTAATAATTCTGGTCGATGAGTTGTAGAGACAATCTTAGCAAATTCTGATCCAGTGTTCCTAAACAGCGCATATCTTACGGATTATAATGCTCGATTAAGGGGAGGACTTTAGTGAATTTCAGGTAATGGACAAAGGCCGTTATTTTCTCAGTTGCAATCAGTGCTATTTTTGTTAAAAACAATCACAAAAATGCACATTTAGTCGATATTACATATCACCAGTTCTATTCGGGGTGACTGAAAAACATCCAGTTTGTCGCGCATCGCTGATAGGATTTCGTTCTTGGTCCCAGACTGCGCAATTCTCCATTAGATTTGTGTATAATCAAAATATCATAGAGACAAAATAAACACATATTTGTGTTTCTTTCATTAACGAGTGAATGTTTTCACCAATGGAAATTTGCCTTTGGTAGGAGTTAGCAAGATTTTTTTTTTATTTCTGAATTTCCTTAACCAGTGAATAAAAACAATAAAAGCACTGCGTATACTTTTTTTAACATTGGAACAAGGTTTACATTTCGGACCCTTAAATGAATTAATCATTCCTATTTGCGATTAGAGCACAACATCCAACTATTTCGGTCACTTCAAAAAACCGAGTTGTATATGTCTTTGAAATTCACTCTTTAGGTTTAGCACACACACACACACACACACACACACACACACACACATATATATATATATATATATATATATATATATATATATATATATATATATATATATATATATATATATATATATATATTTCTGTGTGTGTGTGTGTGTGTGTGTGTCTGTGTGTGTGTGTGTGAAAGTTTGCAAATCACTATGAAAATTAATAAAAGAGCGGCCTTTAAAGTTAGTCTACATTTCCGTCTGGGTTTCTTGATCTAGAACGTATGAGAAAGAGAGAGAGCATAAAGATTTATCAGTTCGTTTGTGAAAATGAAATATCAAAAGATGACATTTTATCACGGCTTTTAACTCGCAGAACATAGTACAGGGATTGCATTTCACTTAATACGAACAGTAATGAACTTTTTATTTCGCTACATATTTCCACAATTGTGTGCATGTAACCTGAAAAAGAAACAAAAAGAGTCAATACCATCACAGAAAATATTAAACGTTAATTTTGTTGGTTTAGAGATTGAGAGTGATATTGAACAACTTGCCTAATGGCAAGACCTCTGATCATTTTTCATTTACCTCTATAACTATTTGTGTGGGACTCTGAAGAATTTGTATCTATTTGCCGTATGCATCAAATACTATTTTTGATGTAAGTCATATGCACCATGTTTCTTCAAAATCAGAAAATGTCTAATTATTGCAAATACCTGATTGGCAATCTGAAAAGCAATGTTGATCTATCCCATTTTTCTCTTTCACTCCATCCTTCTTACATTGACACAATATGTATGTACCTGTAAAGGTTATCCATCGAAATATACTGTGGTTTATTTATTGTCTTTAGATTAACTTGTACAAATTGATGGAATTCTTCCAAGACTATGCTTTAAAATTATATAACATTCTTTTCCTGAAATTCATGCTTAAACTAACATTAGGCCATGTATTTTACTATATAAAATCACTAAACACAATTAGACATCAGGCGTGTACATATATGGTTATTCTGGCAAATAATGAACTCCACATGCAAATTACAGGAGTTTAAAAGACGAAAGGCAACACTAGGAGGACAACATTAGGTTTCTTCTTCTAAGTCATCATAAACAGCTGTCCCTGTACATTGAAGCTTACTCCATAGGAATGAAGAGAGTTGTCACTGGGCTCCATATAGTGTAAGCAGTTGTCGGCCTTCCTAACCATTTGTAACACAATGGCAAGAACTAGTAGTACAATATTAAATTTCATCTGTTAGTGTATCATCACTGCAGCTGTCACTGCAAATTGAAGTTTTATTGCCAGATGACAAACTTGAATGCTATCGTCTATTGCACTTGATTTTAGCTATAAATAATTTAATCTATATGATTGACATCGGCTTGTACATGAGGAGTTGCACTAAATAAAACCCTGACCGCCACACGTAGATCTCATTTGCACGGCACTCTCTGGCCAGTAGAAATGTCTCTATCCACCAAAAGCTGTTGCACATACAGGTCCAAATGGTTCCTACAGTATTTTAAACTCCAAATACTTGCTCGAACTCCAAAACGACACATATCGTTTGTAGTTGTGGTTAATAATCACACCCATTATATTTCATGGATCCTACTGTTAACCATTGGTATAGTTACAGTAACGTTATTTCTCTGATTACCAGCTACATTTTCAATACGGTTACGCCTTGCCATCGTTCGGTTTGATTGACAGTATATGATGACCAATCACAACTCACTGTATTTGTCATAAGTCTGCTTAAATTTACAGTGACTGCTTTAATGATGATAACGTGATATCATGCTGCCCGTTTTCTTATAAAATATATATAATATAAACTTGCAAATGCAGTTCATTATTTCTCAGGAAAAACCGTTTTAGGGTTTCGGTACAGAAATCAGGCGTGATTATCGTGGAACGTTTACAATCACTGTGTATTTTTTAGGATATGCGTGTGTGTGTGTGTGTGTGTGTGTGTGTGTGTGTGTGTGTGATTTTGGATATTTAACGTAGCTTTAACAATTTTTCAGTCATATCGCTACAATGTCTGCGGTGTGGCAGTTTATAGTGATGTCTAGAACTGGGGCATCATGCCGCATACAAGTAGAATGATGTCCCACCCAGTCACATTATCCTGACACCAGGCCGACCAGTCCTAACACTAACCTCTTAATGCTAAGCGCCAAGTGAGACAGCTGTTAGTACCACTTTTATAAGTCTTTTGGTTTGACTCGGGCCGGGGATCGAACCAACGGCCTCCCGCATCCGAGGTGGACGCTCTAACCCAGTGGTTCCCAAGCTTTTCAAGTAGAGGGCCATATCTACTATTTTCGGTAATTAAGCGGGCCACAACGTTATAAAATTATAAATGTGTATCAATGTTTATAAAATTATAAAAGTCGTGTAATATCATCCTTAAATGTATTAACTTTCGGCAACCAAATTCTAAAACTTTAAAAGCAGTCAGTGTCAGTCCTACACTACATTCATTTTTGGTTTTAAATCAAATGTTTATTGAACAATTTTAAATCAGTTTCGAAAACCGATATCAATATAATTATTTTACAATTGTAACTGTTCTTCACAACCAGTTACTGAAGTTCAAGGCTGGGAAAAGGGAATTTCAAAACGTTTCGTTCGCTAACTCAACGGGCACATTCCATAATTATATCCGAACACAACAACCACGCGCAGGGTAAATTATCGAACGCCGACGGAGCTCCGAGTGCTCGACCAAAATGACAGACTTCTTAGACTTAGAAATAACATTCTAGACTCTAGAATACTGTAGATCACGCATTATTGCAACTTTCGTCTAGTTATTATTTATTTATTTGAACGTCAATACATTTTTGAAATTATTAAAATACATTATAGTAAACATAGAGTCCTCGCGGGCCACTTTCTGAGAGCTAATGGGCCACAAGTTGCCCGCGGGCCGTGGTTTGGGAACCTCTGCTCTAACCACTAGGCCACCGGAGCGGTTGAAAGCAAGATGTAAAATAGAAACATCAGATAACATGGATTCATGAAGAAACCTGGAGTATGAAGCGTTAGAAACTGTTCAAAGCTATTTTGATTTATTGTTGTCAACGACACATCTAGAAGGCAGACAAGACGTTCCATTTCGTTGTTTGATCTTGAGTCAGACTTTAATTTCATTCAATCAGATTTTTGGTTGGTAGTCTTAAGTTTAAGGATCAGATTTATGGCCTAATGGATATCCAAACTATTAAGTCTAAGCTTACGGCCTAATGGAAATCAAGGTCTGGAAGTCTGATGGATATCCAGGAAAACGAAATACAGGCAAGGTAAAGACTTCATGTAGTTTCGCTGTTTTGTATCTGCCATTGTGGTTTCATACTATCTGAGTCACAATACATTTCATAATTTTGTTTTCCGTGAAGAATGGGTGAAATATACTCTGTAGTGGTAAATTAGTAACCTTGAAACTCCCATGGTAGTAAATTTGTTCTCCTGAAAATCTCTTTATTCTTCCCAGTATAATGGAGAAGTAATTTAAACCTGATAAATGTCGAGAATATCTTTGTGGATAGAAAAAATGAAGATTGTAGGTTGAATAGAAAACATGATGATTGTAAGTTGAATAGAAAACATGATGAATGTAGGTTGAAAAGAAAACATGATGATTGTAGGTTGAATAGAAAACATGATGATTGTAGGTT